>SZWC01004188.1:142542-163723 GCA_023375785.1 Penium margaritaceum
GGGGACTGGACGTCAAATCCGATGGATGTCAACAGAGAATTTGTGGAAACGATATTGATCCATGAATTACCTATACAGAATACGATGACTTCGACATACACGCCCTCGTACACTTGCCATATATAATTGAGGGGTTGGGGGGGGGAATCCGGTCCCTGAACCGCAATGATGACCCGCTTGCTGACGTCAATCACATGAGCGGGTCATGCGGGGGTGGGGAAGAAGGTGAATTTTCATGCTTGTCCAGGAGGGGAGGGGGTCAATCGATGTACAGAATTGAAGCTAGAAAAAAATGTGAACTAACCATGAAAACAATGTTAGCAAAAAAATCATTCCCTTTGGTAACCTACCAAGAATTAAGACACAAGACATGTCACAATCGTGATTCTTGAGAAACCTAAAATGTATATTTCACTCTAGAAGTCTGTTTGAGCTCAAGTTCTTCTCTTTAAGATTTCCATTGACTTTTTAAGTTTACATATATCCACATAAGAGTGCAAACAAGAATCCTCTCTTACGTGTTAACTTCTAAGAAAATTCCTATATGTACACATTCGTATGCAAGTATGCACACATGAATCAATCTGTAAAAAGGCCATGATTACACAACCCCCACCCCCCTCCCCACTTGCAAACAACACTTCACCACCAATACACGATACACTGTACACTTGTGCACAAGTGACTGCCATACCCCCATACACTCCCTCATACACTCACCACTTACACAACCCCCTCCCCTCCCTACCTACAAACACCACTTCACCACCAACATACTATACACTATACACTTGTGTATACCTGAATTCTATACCCCCATACTCTCTCATACACTCACCACTTACATGACCCCCCTCCCCTCCCACCCCTCCATCTACAAACACCACCTCAACACCGATACACGATGCATTATACACTTTTGTACACCTGACTGCCATACCCCCATACACTCACTCATACACTTACCACTTACATAACCCTCTCCCCTTCCTACCCCAACCAGAACCTTCAGGTGTCCTTTATACGGGATGGTACACATTTGTGCACTCACCGGACAGTGTACAAAAAGCCCCTGATTAACCATAGCTCAAGACCATTTATCTTTTTTGCACCCAGGACAAGATGCATCACTGCTCTTACCCCGATTCCTTCTCTCGAGCATTACGCCCACTAGATTTGGTCCACTTAGACCTTCTCGGTCCACTCCCAGTTGAGTCCCTCTCTAATCGGGGTTGATATGTTCTCACCCTGACCTATGACTTCACCCGGATGCGGTGGGTCTACAGTCTCTTCCACAAGAGCGATGCCGCACTGGCGGTCCGTTTGTGGCTTGTGATGGCTGAGCGTCAGAGTCATCACACCCCGCACATGTTCTGCTCGGGTCATGGTGGTGAGTTCTTAGGCGACATGGATGCCTACTTTGCTGAGCACGGCATCTTTCACCAGCTCTCTGCCCCTGCTACACCACAGCAGAACGGTGTGTCTGAGCGTTGGAACCACACCATGAAGGATGCAGTTTGCACTATGTGGTCTGAGTGCGGTCTCCCGGAGTCCTTTGCCTTTGACGGCTTCTCCTACATGACGTGGGTCTGGAACCACATATCGCATGGTCCGCTTCCAGACCATGTCACGTCGTACGAGTTGTGGTTTAGCCATCATGTTGATCTCCATCTTGCCCACATTTGGGGGTCCCTCGCCTGCATCTGGTACACCGAGGACTAGCAGAGGTCAAAGGTCTCACCTCGGGGATGCATGTGTACCTTCCTCGGCATCTCACCGCGATCAAAGGCCTAGCGCTTTTGGGACCCTGCTCGCCATCGCATTTTTGAGTCTTGAGATGTTGTTTGCTTTGAGGCTCTCACCTACCACGACTTGTCCAGTATTCTATCGCTGACCATTGACCACGTTCCTACTTGTGTGGCCTCCCGGCGGTTGGGGGAGTCTAGTCCTGTGGATGGGTCCATCCGGGTCTCCTCACCTGCGGTCCGATCTCAGGCTGCTGACGATCCAGCCATCGTGGCCGTGGGTCCAGTAGCCTCATCATTCCCCTCTCGCACACCTGATCCCGTGCCGGTGTCAGACCCCTCTAGCACACCTGATTCTGTATCAGTGTCTGTCCCCTCTGACACACCTGATCCCGTGCCGGTGTCAGACCCCTCTGGCACACCTGATCACATGCTGGTGTCAGACCCCTCTGGCACACCCAATCCCGTGCGAGCGTCAGTCCCCTCTTGCACACCTTATCCTATGCGAGCGTCAGTCCCCTCCATCACACCCACTCCCGTGCATGCACCTATTTCCCTTGTGGCTCTTGCCTATCAGCCTTTTTTGCAGCCTGAGGTGAGCGCCTCACCATCGGGTTACGCTCGCAAGCCCGGTGATTGTCTCCGATCATTGGCCTCTAGGGCTTAGCGGACTGCTGACTTTGTGCCTAGATGCCCGGCTCGTAGTGTTTAAAGTGGCAAGCCTGGCACAATGGCCCATGGCTTGAGTGTTTAGGGAGACTACATTGAGGTGCATCCAACATCTCCTGTCAGCCATGGGTTGGTCTCTTGAGAGTTCCTTGTCGCTTGCGATGGCGCAGCCGACCTTGTCGCGGTCAGACCGAATCCGGAGCTCTCCCTTGATGAAGCCTGATCCATGCACTTTGAAGAAGGAATTCTCAGCTCAGGATGCAGACTTGTGGTACGCTATTTGTGAGGATGAGCTGAGAGCGATCGGTGAGCACGGTGTCTATGAGCTTGTCAAACTCTCGCCTGGGGAGAAGGCAATACAGGCCAAGTGGGTCTTTCACAAGAAGGTGAGGCCTGATGGCATACTGGATTACTACAAGGCTTACTTGACGGCCAAGGGATTCTTGCAGGTAGAGGGGGTAGATTATACTAACACCTTCACACACGTTGGCCGCATGACTATGGCCCGCAGTTTGTTTGGGATTGATGCTCACCACGAGTGGGAGCTATACCAGATGGACTTGAACAACACGTTCCTACATGCCACCTTAGAGGAGGAGATCTATTTTCCAGCCACCTGGATTTAAGGTTGGTGACAAGGTCTAGTGCTTGCGGAAGGCCTTGTACGACTTGAAACAGTCACCCAAGTGTTGGAAATTGGAGATCACCGGCACACAGACACGTTCCGGCTACGTGCAGAGTGATGCTGACTCGTCCCTCTTTCTCAGAAAGACAACTGAGAGCGTCACCGCCATTTTGGTCTATTTGGATGAACTCCTGATTACGTCTCCTTCTATGGAGGCCGTGAAGGAGGCCAAGGGAGTCCTTCAGGCTGCGTAGGGAATGAAGGACCTTGCTCCTGCAGCTATGCTTCTCGGGATGGAGATCGTGCATGATTGTCAATGAAGGATGTTCTTGTTGCATTAGGCACGTTACATCCGTGTTGTGTGGGAGCGGTTTGCTGACCTCCTTGGTGCAATTTCAACAGCCTCCATCCCCATCGCACCTAACGGGCAGGATGCTCTGAAGGTGAATGATCCAGCAGAGCAGGAGGAGACAGTGGATGTGACCTTGTACTTATACCTCAATGGCTCTTTGAGGTACTTGGCCACTACCACACGACTGGACATTGCCTTTGCCGTCAACCTCCTCGCACAGTTTTCACAGTGTCCTCGGGCTAGAGCCCTTCATGCAGCCGTGCGAGTGGTATGGTACGTGGTTTCTACATCGTAACTCGGACTCTGCTTTTGACGACAATGTTTGGTCGTAGTCAACGAGTACACAGACACTGACTTGGCGTGGAGTCCTGACGGGTGCAGTGAGACAGGCTACATGTTCCTGCTTAGTGGCATTGCTGTGTTGTGGCGCAACGACAAGGAGGGTTACATTGCACGTAGCTCATCAGAGGCTGAGTATATTGCTTTGGAGGCTGCGGCTGCTGAGGTGGTGCGGCCACATCGTTTGTTTTGTGAGTTGCGTCAATCTCTGCCTTGCGCCATTTGGCGTTGTGAAAACCAGAGTGCTCTCGCCATTTCAGAGGACTCTTGTGTGTTTCATGCACACACAAAGTACATTGATGTTCAGCATCACTTTGTGCATGATATTGTGGAGCGATGGGTGATCTCCGTCATCTGGGTCGGCACCGACATGCATCAGGCTGACTTCTTGACCAAGCAACTCGCACTCGGAAAGTGCACGGTGGCCATTTGTTCTGTCGGGCTTCGCCCCTTGCTTGAGAGTGGCTGAGAGTGGGGTGTGTGAGCATGGACTGTTGAGCATCTTGTTGCTCACCTGTGTCCATTCTGCACGTGTATGGACATGCGTACCATCGGGTCATCGGGAATTGTTTTGATGTGAGTCGTCCCTATCCATTTTGTACAGCTCACTATGACCACTCGGCCGTGGCCATGCTCATGCAGACCATTGATACGGACGTAGCTAGCACCGGCGCACCAAAGGGTAGTGGCTCCACCCACCAGCAACTGCCAGACAGCTGCCATAACCTCTCGGGTGCTTGCTGGGGTGCTTTGTAGTTTTTCTGCAGACGTTAGAGTTTTCTCGGTGGACAGGCTCTCGCACCCGATTGGCATGTTTTGCATTATCTGTCCACCAATCGATGCCGGAATTGTATGTGTGATCAGTCATAGTGTCTGGCTTGAGATTGTGCATCTCTAGGTCTAGACGGTGTTGGGTTTGGATACCTTTGCGCAAAGTTACAACCAGTGGGTTTGGGCCGGTTTGAGGACATACTGACACTATCGCGTGCGTCAACCGACGTGCACCGCGGCAACTGTTTATGTTGCGTACACGTCAGTTGTTATCTCTCTATGCATCACTAGATTATTGGAGCTTATGAGACTTTGCACGTCTCCCTAACTTGACCCTTGGCGTTTCTTGCACCTGCTTACTTGCTAGTGCGTCAGCTGACTAGATATTGTCACCACATTAGCAGTAGCAAGGTTAGGAAGCTTCCTAGAGACTTCTCAGGTGACACATGCTGCAATCCAGCATGGAAATGAAATGATGTTGCGCTAGTCTATGCAAGGATATTTTATGCCGCCTCACACGGTTGGACTGAAGTGTGTGGTCCATTGCATCCAGAGTGACCATCTGAGCTGCACTCGCTGCTCAGCTGTGAGAGAGAGCACTCAAACTTGAAGTTTAGCGCTAGAGCTGCAGTTGGAAGTGAGTAATGACTGAGTTGACAAAAAGAATGAGGTTTGGTGAGGGACTCCTCCCACACTAACATAGGCCTCACATCTCTAAGGCTTGTTACTCAGTCTACCAGCCAACCAGGAAAGTGTAATGTTTTCTAGCCTGCTATGTTTTCTCGGTGAGCCTTGCCAGAGGATCGGTTGTTGATTATGGATGTAATACACGCAAGTGACCTCTTCACTCTACTCACACACATATCATCACTGCAGGTGATGTTGATGTGTGTGAACGTCCCACGTAGTGACCTCTGGCCTTGTTGAACTCGCGACTCCACACTCCTGATTTACGTGGTCATGAACCTACTAGAGCTTGGTGATGTTGCCCGCCGAGCCGGGTGCTTGTCCAAGCTTGTTCTTTATTGACCTCCTAGATTGCTTGACATGATTTGTTCTATGACTTGATGACAGGTGGTTCAATCCACCCATAGCTTGAGGGTAGCGATCTAGAGCACTCTTACTCCTCACTCGCTCGCTACCCGTCACCTATTACCTTGTGAGGCTTTTACTGTTACTGACTCGTCTTCTTCTCATTTTTTTTTCTTGTCAAGCAATCCATGGCTGGTCTTGGCCCTAGCTATCTCTTGCACTCGCCTGATGTGTCGCGCTAGTACAACCACGTTGCCTACTTGTATCAGAGCAACTTCACGGGAGTACAGAATCTTCTACCAGCAGTGGAATCTTCCGCCGACCTCATTCCTGGGCCGCAATCATGGCAGTCTCTCTTGACCCCACAAAGTGCTACACCCCACATGCCATCTACCTGTCGTAGCCAAGGGAGCCGCCAGCACGTCACTTCTAGGCTGTCATGCTGTCTTGCTACTCCACCTCTCTGTCATTCTCTGCAGTTAGATTCTTGCGTAGCTACAGCTTCTACGTTGGCTCCATCAATCAGCTGTAGGTCGAACCACACTGATAGTCACAGAAGGCCCTCGGAGCACCTAGCAACCACCATGAATTGCAGTAGTAACACGACCGGCTGCCACATTTCCGGTGGCAGCTAAACGTGTAGCAGTGGCAGCAAGGGTGGCCAGGACAGCAACAGTCGAGGGCGACAGCAGCCGAGGCCCTCAGTAGCCGAGGCCTGCAGCGGCTGAGGCCCGTAGCAGCTGAGGCCCGCAGCAGCCGAGGCTCGCAATAGCTGAGGCCCGTAGAATCTGAGGCCTGAAGCAGCCAAGGCTCATAGAAGCCAAAGCCCGCAACAGGTGAGGCACGCAGCAGCCGAGGCCCGTACCATCACCCTCTGAGCCGCAACAACTCAAACATGTGCTGTGGCCAGTGGACCTTGAGCTCTCCCCATCAGCGTAGCTAAGCCTGCATCAGCATCAACAGCTGCGGCTGGCGCAACTGCATGCTCTAAGCTGTTGAAACAGAACCACCCAGGTGGTGCTGACAGCCATGCTGGCTCAGTGCGAGACATCCGACACGGCGCCAACGCGTAAGCGGAGCGGGGATCATTTTGCGTGCCAATTTCACCGCAAGTCTCATGCAACCGAGGTCACTGCACCGTCATCCTCAAGTGCAGTAAAACGCACGGTAAGTCCCACACATCAATACACTCTTGGGGGGGTTCAGCGGCACACTGCCCCTGAGGCGGGCGCTGTTGCGGGAAATTTGCACGCTCCCCTACACAAGGATGTTGTTGACCTCTCACTGATGCTCACACGTGCTGCCACATATGTTATAGAAGTTGCCGCAACAACTGTTGCCACATTTTCTGCTGCAGCTCGTGCGTCTCGTGCTCCCCCCTCCACTTCGGTGCGGCGGGCAACAGATTCGTATATAGAGACAGCAACTGTAGCGGGTCTGGTGACAAGGGTAAAGGACCACCAGATCCCTCTTCCTCCCCCTCAGGGGTCATAAGCCCATGCTCGCAAGCCATTGCAGACCTGCGCAGTCAGCAGGATGATATTCTTTGTCTCCAGCAGAAGCAGACTGATGCCATCACTACGCTCACTCATTTTGTTCATGGTCAATCCACGGCCCCATAGCAGACATCCGTAGGAGTTGGCGGTGCCATACCTTCTGCACAGCAGTGAGCATCTACACCAAGGAGAGCACCTCGACAGGACCCGCCACTTTTCGATCCTCTAGATGAGGACCCCGACATGCCTGGCACGGAGGATGAAATCCACAAGAGTGAGATTCGCGAGCTTCAGGAGCGTCTCCGCTAGCTTGAGACGTGTTCTGGAACCCGGTTATCGCAGATCCGATCCTTGCCTGACCCCTGCCTCGGTGACTTTCCTTGTCTCGGCATATTCCCCATCCCTTGTCCTTCCCAGTATGTGGTTGCTCTCCCCACGGAACGGCAACCCAAGGACTTCAAGACACTACCCCCACGCTATGTCAACAATGACGGCTTTGACAATTGGGAGACTCTCTTCCAGGTCTGGGCCAATTTAGAGGGTGTATGGCCCTACTATCACAGTCCATACCAGGTTACGGAGTGTGCTCAAGTGCTGACAGCGGCTCCGGCGATCCACAGACTCCTTTGCGTCATGTCACGCGAGACTGTTGTGGACTTTCGCCCTTTCCTTCAAGAGGTCGGAACGGGCGCGGGTGCTAATCCACGTGGGGGCTGGGACTTGGCATTGTCCCTGCTTGCTGCAGAGACGTAGGCCATCTACGCGGCTCACATTCGCGCCTTTCACTCCCTTTGTCAGGGACCTCTTGAGCCCATAGCGGCTTACTTGCGGCGCGCCATGCGCATCTATACGCTCCTTGGGAATGCAGAAGGTACACAGCTTTTGGCGCTTCTCACACTCAGGATCGGAGTTTGTCTTGAGCACGCAAACATCTTCTCGAGGTACAATGATGCTGTGCTCAAGCCCTTCTTCACCTCACTTCACCTCCTCCCTTAGACGCATCAGCTTTTCCTCCAGGTGACTTCTGCCCGCGAGGCAGCCATGGCCCATCAGGAGAGTTCTCTTACTACAGCAATCATCGCGCAGCTGCAGATGCCCCTCTTGTAGACCCCTGTTTTCTCCTCTAGCACACCCTCCTTTTCCCTTTCTACCCTGGCTACCCTGACTCAGATGTAGGGTGTGGCAGCCATGGCACAGGGGAAGAAGGGTAGGAAGAAGCGTGGTTCAGGCCAGTAGTAGTTGCAACAGCAGCAGAAGTTCTCAGGTGATAGCAGTGGATGCACTGTTGTTGATTGCTACAATTGTGAAGGCGCTCATCGCTACACCAAGTGCCAGCAGCAGCTTGATTGGGCGCGGATTAATCGCAGTCTTCAAGTTGCACACGCGCAGCATCTTCAAGCGTCTAGCAGCACAGCCTCCGGTCGTGCTGCGACCATGAGTGGAATAGTTCCCGCTTCCTCACCGGCGAGAAGTGGCGACCTGGACCCGCATGACCGCACCATTACCGAGCTCTGTCATGATCTGACGCTTAGCCTTCAGGGAGGTACGAGTGTGTTGTCACAGCCGGGTGGTTCACAGCCTGTTTGTTCCTCTGTTATTGTCGCTCGTGATGACTCGCGTGGTGGGGCACTGCTGGCATGTGATGATGATGGGCCTAACAGTACCAATTGGATTCATGAGTCGCACCTTTGTGCCCTTTGTCGTTCCTCCTTACCTATTGCTCAGCGTACGTCTGAGGTCGAGTGCTCTATTTCCCATTGTACAGTGACGTCCTTTGGTACTTGAATCATCGATTCTCGTGCCACTCATCACATGACCTGTCGTCGTAGTGACAACGTTGTTCTCTATCTTGTTGCGTCTATTCGCTTCGTTCGCACGGGCTCTGGTCAGTCCTTGCCAGTCCATGGTGTTGGGGTTGTGTGCTTTGATGGTCCTTCTGGCCCCCTATATCTTTCCGAGGTGCTTTTTGTGCCTGACCTTGACCTCAGCTTGTTGTCTGTACGTGCCTACACACTGATGGGACTCTCTGTGGAGCACACTTCAGAGTCCGCAACAAGGATAGGTATTGATACTCATACCATTGTTTTTTGTGCATCTGTTGTGGATGATGTGTATCGTGTCTCTTGGATTTCTCCCCCTCTCCTCTTGCTCGAGTGTTTATTACTGGCGATCTCTGTGCTGGGCACTAGGGACTACTACATCGTCGCCTGTCATGTAGGCCCCGACACTGTGTCGAATCTCATTCAAACACAACCCGCACTCGGTCTTGATGCGGCTTCTTTCCGGAAGCCACCCAAGACCTACTGTTTATTCTTCGCTCATGATAAGATGCATCGTTGTACCTACCCTGACTCCCGTTCTTGCACACTTCGCCCTCTCCAGTTGGTCCATTCGGACCTTCTCGGTCCTCTTTTTATCGAGTCTCTGTCCGATCGGGGCAGATGCGTCCTGACCCTGACTGATGACTTCACTCGAATGCGGTGGGTCTACAACCTGTGCCAGAAGAGTAATGCCGCTCGCGCGGTTTGCCTCTGGCTAGTGATGGCTGAGAGTCAGTCTTGCCATACGCTACATGCTTTCCATTCGGATCGCGACGGTGAGTTTCTTGGTGAGATGGATTATTGCTTCACTTAGCACGGGGTTTTTCACCAGGTCTCTGCTCCTGCTACTCCTCAGCAGAAGAGTGTCTCTGAGAGCTGCAACCGCACCATGGAGGATGTGGTTCACGCGATGCAGTCTGAGTGAGGTCTCCCGAAGTCATTCACTTACATGACGTGGGTTTGGAACCAACTCCTGCACGGTCCCCTTCCAGACCACTTTACACTGTACGAGCTTTGGTTTGGCCACCGTGATCACCTACGTCTCGCTCATGTCCAGGGATCCTTGGCTTCTGTGTGGTACACCGAGGACCAGTAGGGGTCTAATGTCTGGCTGCGAGGTCACTTGTGTGCCTTTGTAGACATCTCCATGCAGTCGAATGCCTGGCATTTTTGAGACCCCGCTCGTCATCGCATTGTTGAGTCCCGCAACGCGCTTTTCTTTAAGTCCCAGACCTACCGCGATCTGACCTTGATCATGTCGTTGTCGGTCACGCACGTTCCGACGTGTCAGGCTTCTCGACGAATGAGGGAGTCTGAGCCTTCGAGCACCTCTCGTCCGGCTGATGTATCCGTTGGAGCCCCCTCCTCTTCTCATTCTCCGGCTCTTGATGATCTAGCGATCGTTGATGTCGGCCCGGAGACCTCTCCAGCACAGCCGGCTTCTACCCCCTGTTCCCTTGCACCCCACAGGCACTCATGAACTTGTACTTGTCTTTGTCAGCTTTTCGAATGCTACTTATGCATCAATCCCAATACGCACATGTCGTGGGGGAGCGCTTCAGTGACCTCCTTGACCCAGTGTCCACGGCCACCATGCCTCTCACACGTGACAGGCAGGATTCCCTAAAGGTGGAAAATCCCACACAGCTGGGGGAGACAATGGATGTGACCTTGTACCTCCGTCTCATCGGATAACTTTTGTAGATGGCCACTACCACACACCCTGACATTGTCTTTGTCGTCAACCACCCTGCACAGTTTTCGCAGGCTTCACGCGCTAGAGCCCTTCATGTGGCTGTGTGAGTGGTGCCGTACCTGGTCTCCACACCGTACCTCAGACTCTGCTTTTTCTGTTAGTATTTGGTGATTCTTGATGCCTACACGGCCAGCGACTGGACCTGGAGTCCAGATGGACACAGTCGCACTGGTTACCTGTTCCAGCTCGGTGGTACCGCTGTGTCTTGGCGAAGCGGGAAGCAGGGCTGCATTGCACGTTGCTCATCCGACGCAAAGGATATTGCCCTGGGTGCAAGGGCTACTGAGGTAGTATGGCTACAATGCTTGTTCCTTGAGCTGGACGAGCATTGAAGTTCATTGGCCACTCACTAATCTATGCCCTCTTGTCCGCCACTCTGTGCACATACATGTACAGATTAAGTGACAATGGCCCTGCCTGGGAAGCATCAAGCGAGTTCATTCTGGCTGGAGCCTCTTACGCTTGCACACATCTTCCGGACCCAGGAATGGCCTGTGGCACACATGTGGCTATTGCTTGTTTTTCTCATGACTCTGTGATGCGGTCGTAGGTTGGACTCGTACACTCTCACTGACGTGCCCTACCTCATTTTCTTGCCTTAAGTGCCTTGGGGAAGCTGATTATGTCCCAGGTGCCGATCCTCAGGGGAGCACCATTCCGGCCTTGGCCGAGCACTGGTGAGTAGCCGCCCTTGGAATAATTCGAGTGGTCGGCCTCGACCCCCGGGTGGCGGCACTAGCCCAACCAAGCATGATGCTTGGTGTGGACGAGTGCTCACCGGTGTGCACTTACCTTGCTCGCTCACCCTCCCCACTAACTTGTCTCATTGTAACTTGCAAGTATCTAAGACAAGTCTTTGCCGCATCCATGGCATGTCTCACGCCCCGTGACTCTCACTCGCCTTGTCACACTTGGCCCATCTAGGAAGTTACCTAGCAACTACTAGTATCAGAGCAGTGAGGTTCAGCTTCCACACCTCGTCAATCCTGGTCCGTTATCCTCGGTGCAACACGCACACCCGCGGCTCTCTTGGCCCATGGCCGACTCTTCGGCACCTCAGCAGCGTATTTGCGCAGCTAGCCGGCTCTTCGGCACCTCACAGCAACACCTATGATTGTTACTGCACGCATTCTCGATCCTTCCGCAGCAGCTCTAAGTCACCATCGTCCACACTCGCGAGCGCCATTCTGTGTGCCGCCTCCTCTCCTCGTGGGATCGAGACCTCATCCCGTGGGCGTCCACCTCACAGCAGCACCCTGCGCTCTCCTGTCTGCTCTCTGGCATGCTGTAAAGCTCTCTGCTGCTCTTGACCTCTCCCTCTTCTGCCCTTGGCTACCCTCGGCTGCTCTCCACTGCCTGACAACGACGACGCTCCTGTGTGGGTGTGCATGCTGGA
Organism: Penium margaritaceum; assembly: GCA_023375785.1. Classification (NCBI taxonomy): domain Eukaryota; kingdom Viridiplantae; phylum Streptophyta; class Zygnematophyceae; order Desmidiales; family Peniaceae; genus Penium; species Penium margaritaceum. The sequence goes on from SZWC01004188.1 coordinate 154,544, forward strand.
TCACACGTACTGGCAAGAGGACATTGACGCTGCAGCTGGGCGCAAACGGGAGGAGATAGATCGTCAGGTCTACACCCCAGACGACCTCCCATCATCACCACCAATATCACCAAGGATGCAACCTCCTCGCAGCTCCCAACCTACTGAACTTGCAACAGCACCTACCTCTGCCCCTCCACCCCACGCAGCAAGATATACCGAGGCATCCACGGCACCCGAGGTGCCGGGCGTCATCCCTATTCTCCCTATGCACACCGACTCTATTGGTCTGGCAGGTGCTATCCTTCACACAGCTGCTGGTGCCGTAGCCACCTTCGCAGCCATGGCTAGGGCCTGCCGTGCTCCCACAGAGAGGGTCGTTGGCCAGGCAGCTGACGCATATCCACAGACTGCTGCCTCGCTCACTCTGCTTGCAACTGTTGCTGCAAGTATTGCCACCCAGATCACAACAGCAGCATCATCTGTTGCCACAACAGCCTTCACAACAGCAGACGCTACTTCTAGCGTCGTTGGCTCCATTCGAGCAACCACCGCCACATTAGTCCTGACGCCCAGAGGTGCTCCTCACGACGCCACACTACACATCACCACAGGCATTCTGGCGGCGTCTGACTTAGCTGTCGTTGCTTGCGCCACTGCTACGGGGCTCCTGTGTCTCACCGTGTCGGTCGCAAGGTGGGTGGCAGTCCTGTTCTCCTCAGCCGCAGCTATTGTCCCGTTGCTCTTCACTCTTCTTCCGTGTCACTAGCTCAATGAGCATTGCATTCACTATTGACACTTTGCACACCCTTGCACTCTCTTTTTCATTTCACCTGCATTCCCAGTGCCCTTCTCTCATCATGCCCGGACCGGAGGAGACTATAGAGGCCCTTCAGGCTGCTCTTAGTGAGGCACAAGCAGAGCACCGCAGAGCTAAGGATGAGCTTCATTAGGGGCGGGAAGCACAGCACGAGCTAGCAGCCATAGTAGCTACATTAGTCATTGAGCGACTGCGTGCCTTTCCAGCCTTCGCTATAGTACTTCCTACCACAGAGTCTGTCTCGGCAGACTCATCCGCTACTCCTGGTGGTGCTGTTGCAAGCTCCTCTTCTCCCTCTTTCTCAGCAGTAGCCCTTGCCCATGCTCTGCTCCCAGCTCGCCAGAAAGACTTTGAAACGCTACCACCACAGTTCACGCCAAAGCTCACGTTCACATCCTGGGAGACCCGCTTCAATGCATGGGCCCAGGGTGAACTCCTTTGGGAGTACTACTCTCCTGCCAAGCCGCTGTTTGTGCCACAGCCTACAGAGGCTGCTCGCGCTGTACGGGCACTCATCAACGCAGGCCCCGAGAATCTCCTCGACGACATTGGTACGCACAACGCAGACCCTTCCCGCAGCACCCCTGCTGATCCCGTTCGCGCTTACGCTCTCATCCGCCACCGGAAAATAATGACTGGGCACGCTGCCTAGAGTGCACTCACTGTTCATTTCAACACCTTGCAGATACGGGCGGATGAGATGGCAAATGAGTATTGGGTGTGCAGTCTGCACTTGCTGCGGGCCCTAAGGAGGGCCGCCCCCGACCCCCTCTCAGCCTTCTTGTCCATCGTTGCTGGCCTCATTCCAGAGCTGTCTGACTTGTATCTTCACGTCTCTCAAACAGAACTCGAGCACCTTGCCTCTGCACCTGTTGCTGCTGATTCCCCCCCGTGCATCGACCCCCTCTTTGACTTCACTACTTCGCGTCTCACCGACTGGTGGAACGCCTTGCAGAACAAGTGCATGCACCGCGCTGCGTTGGCTGTTGTCACCACCTCCTCCTCTTCCTCCCCTGCCGCAGCTTCCTCTTCATCCTCCTCTTTGCAGGCTACAACGTACTCCACTCAGGATGCCTATCGGGGAGGGAGTGGTGGTTCCGGCCGTGGTGGCGGCCTTGTGGGCAAAGGCCGTGGGGGCGGCCGTGGCGGCAAGAACTCAGCCCCCACTATGGCTGACATCACCTGCTGGAACTGTGGCGCCTCTAGTCACTCTGCACTAAAACGCCCTGCCCCTCGTGACGGTGCACGCCTGGCCTCCTCCATGTGTGCCCACTGGGCCTGCACCGGTGTCGCCGCCTCCTCCTCCACTGCTGCCGTAACAGTGGCATCTTTCTCATCCTCGCCCAAGGCCTCGGCAGTTTCCACCACGCTTGCTCCCCTTCAACCGACACCTCCAGCTCCCAGCCCCTGGGGCTGGATTCCTCCTCCATCTAGCCCCCCATACTATGGCCCCCCGTCCTCTCCCTACCACGTGTCCCACTGGACTCGTGACGATGGGCACTTCTCTGACCACTCCTCTGACCGTTCCTCGGAGCGCTCCTCAGATCATTGTAATGAGGAGCGCACCCTTGAGCGTCAGCTGGCGAAACTCCTTCACCTTGGTTCTCAGGGAGGTGACAGTGCGAGTGGCCGGTCCCTTGTGTCTATTTGTGAGTCTGAGGTCACTCTCCGTGGTGCCTCCTCTGGTCGGGTTCAGGGGGACTTGCCTGATGATCGTGCCTGGATTGAAGATTGGAAGTCGCATACGTCTCTCACTCGTCTTGGTTGTTCGTCCTCCTTCTCTGCCCGTGGCACTTTTGCTGTCTGTCTTGTCCTTCTCTCCACTCGTGCCTCGCCTAGCCTCTGGATAATTGACTTAGGGGCCACACATCACATGATCTCCTGTCGTTCCTCCTTCGTGTCACTTAGCCCCGTTCAGTCTGTTTCCTCCGTGCGCACAGGCTCAGGCCAGCTGCTCCCTGTTCAAGGTGTTGGTGTTGTCCGTTTTGTTGATCCTGGTGGTGCTATCTACCTTCTTGATGTGTTGTACATGCCTGATCTTGAAGTCAGCCTTCTCTCTGTGACCACCCTTGACGACCAGGGCATGGACTTCTCCTCCAGCCGTGGCCTTGCCTCTATCTCTCTACGCTCGGCTGGCCGTGTTGTTCTTCGTGGCGTGCGGTGTGATCGCCTGCTCCGTGTTCCGCTCATATTTCCCTCGTCTTCCGCTGCTTCTCCTCTTTTTCACGTCGCTTGGTCCTTGCCCCCCAACAAGCCGACCTACTACACCGTCGCCTCTGCCATATTCACATTGTCACCATCCAGCACCTTTTTCACCTTCGGCCCACCCTTGGCCTTGACCCTACCACGTTTGCTCCACCCTGCACGTCCACCTGTCTTGACTGCGCTAGTGGGAAAATACACCATTCCCCTTTCTCCACCTCCAAGTCCACTACCTCTCACCCTCTTGATGTGGTCCATGCTGATGTCATGGGTCCTTTGTCCCATGACTTCCTTGGCGGCCTCGGCCGTTATGTCATGTGCTTGACCGACGATTTCTCTCGTTACCGTTGGGTCTTTGCCCTTTGCCACAAAAGTGATGTCCCTAATGTCCTTGAGTCCTCACTCCCGCAGGCCAGGCGTGCTTGTCTCAGGCCCTTGCGTGTGTTTCGCAATGATCGCGGTGGTGAGTTCTTTGGCCCCACCTCTTGCTTCCTTGAATCGCGTGATGTTCGGCTTGAATCCTCTACCCCTACACCCCCCAGCAGAATGGTGTCTCTGAACGCTGGAACCACAACCTCGCTGATGGTGTTCGCTCTCATCTCTTTTCCTCTGGGCAATCCCCTCTCTTTGCCTTCGAGGCCGTGTCCTACATGACTTGGGTCTGGAACCATGTCCCTCATGTCCCCCTTCCTCATTCTATCACTCCCTTTGAACGTTGTACTGGTCAGCGTGCTGACCTCTGGCTTGCACGCGTCTGGGGGTGTCTTGCCTCGGTGTGGGTCCCCTCGAACCAACGTGACGGTAAGCCGTCTCCTCGTGGTCGACGTTGCATCTTTCTGGGCGTCTCTCCTTTCTCCAAAGCGTGGAGCTTCTGGGACCCCTCCCGGTGTGGTGTTATCGAGTCTCATGATGCTCTCTTCTTTGAACACTTGTTTGAGCGTGACTCTCCCCGCTTTGGTGGGTCCCTCTCTTCGCCCTCTCGGGGTGGGGGTGGTCCTCTGCCTTCTCGGCATCCTATTCTCCCCTCTGAGCGTCCCTCGCCACCCTCTGTCACCTCGGTTCCAGAGCGGAGTTTTGCCTTGCCCTCGTCTCCTTCACTGTCTTCCTCTCCCTCAGCGTCCTCTTCTCCTTTGACCTTGCCTCCTCCCCGTCATTCTCTTGACTCTCCGGATGCTGTCTCTCTTGAGCCCTCTGTCTCTCCTATACCCACTACCTCGTCCTCTGTTCCTCCACCTGGCGTCGTGTCCCCGCCACTGGCTCTCTCCAAACTGTCTGACTCTATGGAGGAACCACCCCCATTTGTGCAAGCGCGCCCTGCTACCCCTTCCTCCTCTGTGCTTGTCTCGTCCATCCCACCAGTGTCACCCTACACTCGTGGCGGGCGCCTCCGGGCACTTCCCTCCCAGTCTCAACCCGTTGTTTCTGGTGACCCTGGTCTCCGTGCCCTTGGCCTTGCCACCTCTGCCTTGTCCACTGCATCGTAAGTCATGCACCCTAGCACTGCACTCGGCTACTCACTTGTCGCGGAGGAGTTCCACTCAGCTCTCTCCCCATCTGTAGATGGGTATGTTGCATTGTGATTTGCTGCTGCTGGGCTCTCTCCACTGCCTCCCGAGCTCCTAAATGTCCAAGGAGCACGCACGGCCTCACATTCCTCATTGTGGAAGCAGGCCATGAAGGTTGAGCTCCATGCACTGGCTGAGCACGATGTGTACGAACTTGTCAACCTCCCATCGGGCCGCAAGGCAATTGCTGCCAAATGGGTCTACCGTCGCAAACTGAACCCTGACAACACAGTAAAACGATACAAGGCGCGTCTCACTGCAAAGGGTTTTTCTAAGATCCTCAGTGTTGACTTTGACGAGACCTTCACCCCGGTTGGTCGCTACACTACAGCGAGAGCCATCCTGAGTCTGGTCGCTTAGCATGACTGGGAGCTTGAGCAAATGGATGTCAACAATGCCTTCCTCCACAACAGGTTGGACGAGGAGATCTATATGGTCCAGCCACCCGGCTTCTCAGTTGGAAGAAACCGGGTATGGCGCTTGCGCAAGGCCCTCTATGGCTTGAAATAGTCCCCACGTTGTTGGAACCAAGAGATCACATCGACCCTTGAAAAAGGAGGGTACAAAAGGACCCTGTTGTGGACCATGCATTGTTCCTCAGTGTCCCTACCAAGCCACTTTTTGCCATCCTTGTCTACATGGACGATCTCCTCATTGCCTCTCCTGACGCCGCATCTGTCGCGGCGGTCAAGATCCTACTCCAGACGGCATACAAGATGAATGATCTTGATCCGGCTCGTGTCTTTCTTGGCATGGAATTAGAACGTGACCGCGGGCGTCGCACTCCGCACGTCCATCAGGCTACGTATGTACGCAACCTGGGGGAGCGGTTCACCCCGCTCCTCACATCAGTCCCCACGGCGTCCACTCCCATGACACCCGCTGGTCAGTCCTTGTTGAAGTCTCAGGAGGTGTCCACATTGTGGGAGACAGTCGATGTGACCAATTACATCCGTGTCATTGGCTCCTTGATGTACCTCGCCACGACCACTCGTGCTGATGTGGCGTTTGCTGTAAACTTCCTCTCCCGATTCTCCCAGTGCCCCGGTGAGCGTCATCTTGAGGCAGCATTGCGGGTAGTGTGCTACGCCCTCTCCACCCCTTGCATTGGACTATACTTTCATGCGCAGCCCTTAGTCGTGGTGGACGGCTTCACAGACAATTACTGGGCGCATGACACTGATGCCCGCAGACGAACAGGTTACATATTTCTGGTCGGTGGCCCTGCAGTCTCCTGGAAAAGTGGCAAACAAGGGTGTGTTGCTCGCAGCACTCCTGAGGCTGAGTATGTTGCTCTTGGTGCAGGCACATGTGAGGCTGTCTGGCTGTATCGATTGCTGCAACAACTGTGTGTACCCATCCATTACATCACTCTGCGCTGCGACAACCAAAGCACAAATGCCATTGCTGAAAACAATGACATGCATCATTCAAGCACCAAGCACATCAATGTGGAGCACCATTTTGTTCATGAGTGCATTGCTGCTAGCGTCGTCTAGGTTGCTTGGGTGGACACGCGGTCTCAGAGAGCTGACTTTCTCACTAAGGTCCTCCGTCGTAACGTCTTCAAAAGTGCTATTGACTCCATTGGTCTCATCTGCTTACATGATCCAATTTGATTGGTTCTAGTACATCTCCATGACCTCTCGTGATCCCCTCTTGTCGTCCTCTCATGTGTGTGGGTTGGTTGCCTGCGGGTTATGGGGGAGTGTTGAAGTTTGTTGGCCACTCACAACTCTATGCCCTCTTGCCCCCCATACTGTGCACACACATGTACAGATTAAGTGACAATGGCCCTACCTGGGAAGCATCAGGCTAGCACGTTCTGGCAGGAGCCTCTTACGCCTCCACGCATCGTTTGGACCCAGGATTGCCCTCTGGCACACATGTGGCTATTGCTTGTTTTTCTCATGACTCTGGGATGCGGTCGTAAGTTGGACTCGTACACTCTCATTGCCGTGCCCTGCCTCAGTTTCTTGCCTTAAGTGCTTTGGGGGAGCTGCTTATGTCCCGGGTGCTGATCCTCAGGGGGCCAGCGTGCCGGTCTTGGCCGAGCACTGGTGAGTAGCCGCCCTTGGAATATTCCGAGTGGTCGGGCTCGACCCCTGGGTGGCGGCACTAGCCCAACCGAGCGTGATGCTTGGTGTGGGTGAGTGCTCATCGGTATGCTCTTTCCTCGCTCGCTCCCCCCCCCCCCCCCCCCCCACTAACTTGTTTCATTGCAACTTGCAAGTTTCTAAGGCAAGTCTTTGCCGTACCCATGGCGTGTCTCACGCTCATGACTCTCACTCGCCTTGTCACACTTGGCCCATCTTTGAAGTTTCCTAGCAACTACAAGTACCCGCCATTGTGCTTCGTTGCGATAACTAGAGTGCTCTTGCCATTACGACGAACTCTGGTGTCTTTCACTCTCGCACGAAGCACATTGCAGTTGAGCATCACTTTGTGTGTGATCTGGTGGAGCGACACGTGATCTCCATCATATGGGTTGGCACTGACATGCAGAGTGTTGAATTCTTGACGAAGGCACTAGCACACGGTAAGTTTTTGGTGGCCATTCGTACTACTGGGCTTCGTCCCTTTCCTGAGAGTGGTTGAGCGTGGGGTGTTTGTGTGTTTATATCATGACTACTTGTTGTACTCATTTTAGTGCTGCATGTGCATGGACATGCGTACCATCGGGTCATGGGGGAGTGCTGTGATTTGTGATGTTCTCGTCGACCTGTACAATTTCTTGAACCCACTCGGGCGTGTACATGCTTGTGCATATCCCTGGTGCGTACCCGAGGTGGTACCAGTGCGTCGTCTAGTGGTGGAATACCAACTTGGAGTTGACCGACGATTGTCCCAAAGCTCTCGACGCTGGCAGGGACCTCTCGCAGTTTCTCTACAGCACGTAGGAGTTTATCGTGGACTGGCTGTTGGCCCGATTTGCATGTTTTTGCAGTGTGTGTCCACTGTTTGATGCCAGATACATGCATGTGACCAATCGTGGCGTCCGACTTGTGATTATGCACATCTAGGTTCAGACGGCGTAGCGTTCTGACATGTCTACGCTGAGTTACGGCCAAAATAGTGGTTTTGGGCCAGTTTAAGGACAGATTTTGTGCTGCTGCGTGCGACACCTACTGTGCGCCGCATCCGGTACTTAATCCATGGACCTGTCATTTTTCAATTCTCTGTGGAAATGCTATTGAAGCATTTTGACACTCTGACTTGTGTCTCCTAGCCAGACCCATGCCATTTTGTGTACGGCCTCTGACTGTTGTCATCGTCCGACGGGGCACTGACGCCCAGTAAGCGGCTGTGTCGCTAGGAAGCTTGTACGCACCTTCTCACGTAGTTCAGACGTTAGACGGGCGCTGTTAGGGTAAGGTGTAGCCAAGGTAGAACGGGTGACCAAAAGTAATACTGAATACTGATAGAGCATGGCACGTGCCGGTTGCTCTTACAGGTATGCGCGTACATCACTACAAGGAAGTTAACTCTAGTAAGCGTCCGTCATCGGATGGTGGCAAGATATTGTGGGTGGTTCCGAGTGGAGTGTCAAACTTGGGCCAGTAGCATTCTAGAAGTCAAAACATGCTTGTCGCATTTTTTCCCAGCAGAAAGATGCGTTTGGATAGCCTCCTGGGGATGTCCCAAACTCGCTATCCAAGCATTCTCAGGCGTCGGGGGGGGGGGGGGGGGGGGGTTGGGTGCGTGAACAGGAAAATACGATTCTTGCTAACCACCGGACTTCACCCAATTGTTCCACAGGACATCCTGTGTTCCACTCCGGCTGCCATTACCCCACGAACAAGGTTCTCGCGGAAGAATTGAAATATTATGGAAAAATGGGGAATGAATACACATAAGTTTAACACCCTATTTTTTCTCTCATCTAGTTACACAAGCTGAGGTGTACTGTCCAGCATAGAGTTAAGTGGACCCGGGTCCATTTGACATGATGGCCTCGTTTCGGGAACGGAAGGCGGCCAGCGAAATGCAGTCCCTAGGTCCCCTGAACGACACCTCTTGGGCGACGGGCCGTAAAGTTCGAACGCCAAAACGGAAACGCTTCGATTTGAATACTCCGCGGCTCGGATGCCGTCGGTGCTGATCTCCGTTTGAACCGTCGTGTTGAACGATGAGAGATAAGAGAATGAGGGGGAGAGAGAGAGAGGGATAGAGAGAGAGAGAGAGAGAGAGAGAGAGATAGAGAGAGGAGAGAGAGAGAGATAGAGAGAGGAGAGAGAGATGACGGAGGGAGAGATTGGAGACCAACAGGCTGGCGACGACGATAGTCATGCCGTGACAAGGCGCCCGCCACGGCACGCACCGTCATTGTTGCATGAGGGACGGGATTGAAATCGTCTGAACGGCTTTGTTTGCGATGATGTACATCGCAAAAGGAGTATATAGATTCCAGACTCGTGTCATTTGGTTCGATTTCATCGAAAGCATCCGCAATGTCGTCCACGCCGTAATCGTCATTGCCGTTGCTCTTAGTCATGGGAAGCATCGCATCGCACTGTGCTGCTCTCATACTGGCTTGCTGGCGCATCGATGTCGCCGATGGCCTGATCGTGCAAGCCCCCCCCCCCCCCCCCCCCCCCCCCCCCCCGCCCCCCC
>SZWC01004189.1:6624-49288 GCA_023375785.1 Penium margaritaceum
TTGCCATTTTTAGCATCCAAAATGATTTGCCACAGATGATCACAACAAGGATCGACAGCGCCGACTACAACGCTTTGATCCAGGAGTCCTACGGGTGTCGACCTCCCAACCGTAATTACTGTGGAAATGGAAAAAAACAGTCAGCGGACTCCTCGACTCTGATGGAAGTAGACGCCACTCACCAGACAGTTACGAGCACCTCCTACAATTGCGGAAAATTCAGGCACGTTGCTCACAACTGTCAAAGGAAGCAGCAGGCCCAAATGGAGGAGGACAGTTGCAGAAAAATGAGTCGGGAAACGGCAAAGTGCAGGAGTGAAAGGCGCAACTCGTGTCCCCACGGAGCGATCTGCCCCAAACGATTGCCCATCTGAACGACCAACATTGCCATAGAAGGTTTCAGAGATCGCAAAGTTCGACGAGGGGTATGAGGGTGACCAACCGGCAATATTGCTAAAAGTTCAGCCTTGAGGATGGAAGATTCACAGAACGGTACCGGCACTATTAGATGGAGGAGCTTCACACAGATTCGTATGCAACGACATGGTTTGTGAGCAGGGTTTACAGACCAAATCAGGGGTGTTTGAAGGAAAATCCATTGATGGGAGATTACATATACGGAGACTCGGAGAACCGCTACGACTACAAGTGGGAGATCAACGGGATGTAGCGGTCTGGAGGTCCTGCCCAATTAGTGATCACAAAATCAACCTCGGACAAGATTTCCTGTATCAACACAATCCGCAGGTCGACTAGAACAGCGGCGACCTCTGTGTGGAAATCAACGATGCCAAACAATAACTTCCGTATGTGGGAAGGAAGCCGAAAGTGAAAGCAGTAGAGGAAGCTGCAGTAGCCGAGAAGCGACAATCTCTGCAGCCAATACCGCTCAACGTGGCCAAGTATTACGTACAACGAGGAGTTTGTGCATGACTCATATATCTTGAGCCAATGGAAGAAGCGGAAGTGGCAGTTGCCGACTCATCATCGGCCTCATCAGCCTCGTTGGCATCCACAAAGTTTGCGATGGTACCCAAAGAGTTTGCAACACTCACCTAAGAGTTCACGAACGTCTTCCCGAGCGAACTCCAAAGAACCCTACCTCCTTAACAAGACATCGATCATCGCATTGAACTGAAGCCGGACAGCATACCTATAGTTCGAGGGAACTATCGGATGAGCGATCACGAGCTGACCGAGCTAAAAAATCAAATCGACGAGATGCTCGGTAAGGGGTTCATCCGCCCATTGACGTCACCATACGCCGCACTAGTATTGTTTGTAAAAAAGAAAACAGGTGAGATGCAGATGTGCATGGACTATCGAGTGTTCAACAACGCTACCATCAAGGACCGCTACCCTCTTCCTTGAGCTAATGAGCTTTTCTACCAACTCCGAGGGGCTTGAACTTTCAACAAAATCGACTTGCGTAGCGGTTATCACCATACATGGATGGTAGAGTCCAACATCGAGAAGACAACGTTCTAAATCCGCTACGGGCATTTTGAGTTCACATCAATGCCGTTTGAACTTACGAATATCTGGGCGACGTTCATGGCGGCAATGAACAACATGTTCTGCCCATATCTTAACGACTTTGTCATGGTGTACCTCGATGACATACAGGTGTACAACAACACCCAGAAGGAGCACGATGGACATCTTTGGCCGCCGTTCTTTTTTTTTCTCAAAATTGTACAAAGAGAGAATGTTTTCAGAAAACTCTCAAAGTGCGACTTTAGCCGCCGTTTGATCGAGTTTTTGGGTCACGTCATCAACAGTGGCCGGGTCACCATGGATCCAAAAAAGGTGGCAGCAGGCGTTGATTGGCCGACGCCGACCAACGTTGAAGACGATCAAGTTTTCCTTGGATTCAGCAATGACTACCGGCACTTAATTCGTGATTACGCCCGGGTGTCAGTGCCTCTCTCCGACCTCACTCGAAAAGAAAACGAGTGGCGCTGTGGAGACAACGAACAAGAAGCATTTACCACGTTGCGGAACAATCTAACCTCGGTGCCAACCCTACGACTAGCCGATCCAACCGTCGACTATGTCATGGCTGTAGATGCGTCAGACCCAGCCATCGGCGGAGTCCTCCTATAGGACCATGGCAACGGCAAGCAACCGGTCGCATACATGTCTCGAAAGCTGCAGGGACCGGAACTCAACTACGCTGTACATGAGAAAGAAATTTTGGCTATCGTACATTCATTCAAGACATGGCGGTGTTACCTGGAGTGCCGCCGATGCATCGTGCGCACCGACCACCATGCGTTGGAAAATCTGAAGATGCAGCCAAATCTCAGTTGACGTGAAACCCGATAAGAGTTCCTTGAATCAAGGTTCCACTACGATATCGAGTACCGGCAAGGCAAAATCAACCAAACGGACACACTCAGCTATCGACCAGATTTAATGGTAGAGGTGGCGATGCTATAACTGCAGCAAGACCCATATCTCGAGCGATTGTCCACACGCGGCTACGACCAGCATAGTGGATACAACAGGGTGAAATTCTGGTTTGAAGTACCCTAATGGCAGTGGCGATTCACTTGCCAGGTGGTCGTTTCCCCGAAAGACAAACTTCGCCAAATGCTGCTCAAAGAGTGCCATGACAGAGGACCAGGTGCGCAATTCGGAGAGGAAAAGACGTTGAAGAAGCTGACAAAGATCTGTTGGTGGGACAAAATGCGATCTGATGTGGCCAAGCTTTGCAAATCCTGCGTCTCATGTCAGTGACAAAAACCCGGTCGCACACGGCCACCCGGACTTCTGCAACTGCTCCCTATTCCGACGGAAGCAAACCTCCATGATTGCACAACTCAGACTCCCTAACACTATGAAATTTTATCCGGTGGTCCATGTCAGTACACTGAAGCACTGCCGAGACCTCGGAGAAAGCTTCCTTGGCAGATGTATCCCTCGCCCTCCTCCTGTTCAAGAGGACGAGAATGTAGAGTACGTCATCGAGGACGTCCTCTGTCATCGACAATGAGGTAAAACGATAGAATATCTTGTCAAGTGGCACGGCTATGATGTCGCGCACAACAGTTTGGAACCCTACAGCAACCTCCAAGATGTTGATCACCTAATCGATGGCTATTACCACCGTCACCGGGCTACATCTGTATGCGCGCCGAGGCGTTGTGGCTAAAAGGGGGGAAGTGTTACATACTAGACGTACACGAGTCCCTAATCTTTTTGAGTGGGCATTTATGTCATTACACAAAAAGCCCATCGCATCGCGACATCGCGATAATCACTCTGATAGTCGAAGGCAAACTGGCCAATTGCTCTCGCCTCCAGTGAATCTTCCCCAACTTTCTGACAACCTCGACCACTCTCGTGAACCTAAGATAGAAGTATCACGGCCTTTTGGTCGACTTCTTGACGCACCGAGACAAATCTGGATTTACAAAAATGCATCTCACATCTTCACCGTCAATTCTTGAAGCCCCCTGATTTTTCGGCGGGCCTTCTCAAATCCGACCACTCGCAACACGACTCCGCACGCGTTGCTCGACAATCGACCCACGACCCCGACTATGTCTCATTCATAACTCGACACTTGTATGTATATGTTCAATCATTCTGACACTTGTCATCGAAGTACACTTACCATTAGTTATATATTGCACAAGTGTCCCAAATTCTAAATAAAGACCCGCCTCACAACTTCTACCCGTTCACCATCTACGCTCCGTTCAGCGCAATACACTTTCAGTATTTTTCGCCGGATATCATGTCACTCTCGACTTTACCAAACAATTTTTTTGCACATGCAAGTGATTTTGGGAGACTAAAGTCCGCGTACGTTGAAAGGGAACCTCCAAGGCCCCGCTACTTTGGGACGTGGGAGGTGCCCAAGCCTTAAAAAGAAGCCAAACCCCTGAATGTTATGCGGAGGGTTTCTTGAAAATCTTTCCTCTTCCTGTTTTTAGGGACGAATCCGGGCATACGAAAAAAACACCGTGAGTCAATGCCCATTAAGCGAAATTCAGTTATTTGAGCTGATAGCTGGCATAGTGCTTCGGGCGAGGTATGGCAGCGCACAAATACCCCGGGCGTAAACATGATTGTCCAACCATACAGGTCGGCTTATAACGTCGACCAACTTCACTAGGTTTGAGCTTCTGATGGGTCAGGAATCAGATAGGCTCGACTGCTAGTGATCTTTTAGCAACCCATCACCTCGTGTAATGTCAGAGCTGAAAACGGGATTATATAGCCAATTTGTTCCTTGGATTCTGTGATGGCCAACTCAGGCTCTGTTTGTTTTGAAGGCACCACATGTGGGTAGTTCACAAGTGTGAGGTCCGGACCAAAAGAAGCTTTAGTTATTGAGACAAATGGATCATTTACATTAAGTGTAATTGTATTACAAATGTCAAACATGCCAAGCACAGGTACAAAGTGACATGTATCATAGTGAGGTGTCTTGGGTGTTTGGCGCCTGAGTCGAGTGACGTGTGCAACGCCGCGCTGTGAGTGGTCGCTTTGAGAAACTCTGCAACAAGTTAGGGGATTTTGAGAATCAAGGTACGGTTTTATGTAAGTCTAGTGCCGTCCACGAGTCAACCAGAAAACATGAAAAATCAATACTATCCATGGTACTTCTATCGCTTTCTAGAAACCGGTAAAAGTTGTTAGAACATACCAGAAAAACAACATTGACGGTCGGGGCATTTGGCCAAAGTTCCCTTAGTAGAAAGACATAGAAATCCTGAGGTCGACGCGCGGTGGGCCATGAATGTAAGGACAATCATGCCCACTCGTGGAGTTTACTGACTCGTGTATGTCATGGGCATAGCACCACAAAATAAGAATCTTTGCGAGAGTGACCATTTATCCACAAAATTTCCAATACATCGGATGTAGCCAGCAAATGCTCTTTAACGACACCATACCCACCACTTTTGCATTCAAAAGGTGATGTACCCATAAGTCGAATGAATGAAACAAATACTCATGAAAACAAACGTGCAAATACCATGTGCAGCGTACTAACCAATTATACGGTTCAAAGGTGGCCCTTTGAACATGAGAGGTGTTTTGGGGACTTGTAGGCTAGAGTAAGGATGAACTCTAGCCCAAAGAAAACCTTTTGCGTGGATTTGGGGCAAGATGAGCGCTGTTACGGAGATTCTATCACGTCACTCGTCCTCCACCTCTTCAGCGCTGCTTGGATCCTGTTTCCTTGTGACTGATCCTCATGAAAATACTAGGATTACGATGCATGTTTACAGAAATGCCATATGACGACCTCATCCATTTGTGGCGCCGTTTGTTGAAGCCAAGATGGCTGAGATGACCACTCTCCCCCTCTCCTACGGTGATTATTATAAGGGCTTGTGATTTGGTCATACAGTTACTCGCAAGACGACCTCATATTGTTACAGTGCCATCGGAGTCGTTTGTTTTCAGCTGTCCGTTTGATCAACTTTGCACATCACTTCGTCCGTCACTCAACATCCAAAAGCAAAATGACTGGTCGCCGAGCCAGGTACTCAGATTGTTTTGTCGTACCAAAATAATACCCGGTACCTGGTACCGGAGTGGAACATATTTGCTTCAGACCCCGAAATTAAAGTGAGCAAAAGTTGTACTCATTTACAACTTCAACATGGCATAGTCCACTCTCCAATAATATGTTGTGGGTTATCCATGAATACAATACGTGCGGCTTGGCACACAATGTCCTCCTTCAAAGGTCCAGACTTTGTCCGACAAAAAAAACCCTGAAGGGTGTGAAAGGAGGTTTGTGTGGAAGAATGAGCTTGAGGGTATCATATGTTTAGTGGAGCAGAGACGTGCACAATGTTGCACGAGGTTGATGTTCATGTAAGACCACACTTTACTCAACTAGAAGTACAGAAGTGTGAGGGAAACAAGTGGGGACTTCCCTGCATGATCGATTTGGAGACATGACTCAGCGTATCTTTCTCATTGATATGTGGACAAATTAAGTGGAAATCTCTAGTACAAGCTTCACGCTGATGGCAAACTAAGGACCACATGTGATTGTGTGATAGCATCAAAGGCATAGTAAAAAACCTCTGGTAGGAGTAGCTTACGGAGAAGCAGCACCATCAAACCCGATGAAGCTTCGTTAGGAAGGAAGCTTGCCCATGGCTCAGGTATAGGCCACTGTGAAACCAAGGTGGATAGGAAGCTTTCACATAAAAGGAAGTTTCCTCCAGCTAGGGTTTTAGATGTCAACGGTTCACGTTCATGTGACAGTACCGATGAGACGCAAACATTCAGGCTGTAGTGATCAATGGCTCTCACTAGTCCGTGAGAAGCAACGGGATCTGAGGATCATGAACACGATGATGGATGGCATCAACAAAGCCAAATGGCCAGCTTAGGTGCAAGAATGATGGTTAAAGTGCAACTTCACCGTGCACCAGAGGAAGCTTCTCCAGCCACCACCAAGGCAGTCATCTTTCTAGGGGCCCAAGTATAAAAGGCGACGGCCCTGGCACACTCCATCATCTCCACTCAACAATCTTCACTTTATCTCAAGTCCACATGCAAGGCTCCACTGAAGGTCCCTCCAAGGCCCTTGGAATCCCAGCTCTCCCTGCCAGTCTGGATGGACATTGTTGAAGTTCCCTCCAAGGCCCGTGCAATCCCGGATCTGCCAGCCAGCCTGGGTGGAGGACGTTGCTAAAGATCCCTCCATGGCCCCTGTAAGCCTGGATCTGCCTGCCAGCCTGGGTGGAGGACGTTGCTAAAGATCCCTCCAAGGCCCCTGTAAGTCGCGATCTGCCTGCCAGCCTTGGATGAGGACAACCTGTCTACTGGTGGACAATCTCCCACAGCTTGGTGGCCGTGCCAAGGCCGGCCAAAATTTACAAGAGATCCATGCAACAACCTTCTAAACCTAGTAGTGGCTGATAGCCTAATGATGACGAGCCCCTAATTCCCTGAAGGCCTTTCATCGCTGAAGACGGTGGCAGTGCCAAGTCACTTGCATTGACGGTCTTGACGGCCTAGCAATGCATTGCGCCCTGGTTTTGGGCCAGGAGATGTGTTACAGCATGGAGATATGCTCTCTTTAGAAGCTATTCCTTGGAAAGATCGTGTACTTGTACCTTATATCTTTGACAAGATTCCATTCCTCTCTTTTACTTCTGCTAAGTTTGGTGGGCACAAAAAAGGTCCTGTGGAAGCAACACACCCCCTCGCAATGATGAAGGCTCCACAAAGAGGCAGTTGGCCGTGTGCCTCCCAAGAACCCAACATCCATTAGGCCAAGCTCGTCAGGGCAAGCCCAACAGGAATATTCTGAACAAGCCCGACAAGCCAGAAGAAGAAACAAATGAACTCTGCCGGTGGTGGGCAACGTGACAAGGAGAGGGACGAGTCCCCCTCTCCTTTGCAACCATGGTGCCAACAATATAGGGGGTGAGAAGAGCGACGAGTCCCCCTCTTCTCCTCATCCTCTTCGTTGACACCGCTGATGGGGAGGGGAGGGACGAGCTCTTCCTCTGAGCCCATGGCCTCGACGCGTAGAGGGGGAGGAGAAAGGAGATGGACGCCTTCTGTCCTCTCCTCTTTGGACCCCGACAGTGCCATCAAGGAAGGAGAGAGGATGGAAGGGTATTTCTCTCTCTGTCCCCTCCCTTCCTTGGTAAAACGATGTTGACGGGAAAGAAGAGGGGGAGGGGCTCCCTCTCTCCCCTCCTCCTCCATCTCTCCCTCAGCATAGATGGCACCGACGGAGGAGGAGAGAGAGGGGTGCAGAACTCTTCCTCATTCCCTCCTTGGGCGTTGATGACGTGGGCAGAGAGGAGAGAGGGAGAGGCCCTCTTACCCCCTTCCTATGATGCGGATGGCACCGAGGGAAGAAGAGAGACGAAGCCCCTCTCCCCTCTTGTTATTAGCACCAACGGTGCCAAGGACAAGAGGGGTGGAATCACTACCCTCCCTCCCCTCCTCCTTTTGCACCAAAATCATTGAAGGGGAGGAGAGGGGAAAGTCCCCTCTCCCTCCTCCCTCCCACAAGGCCCGATGGCTCGCCAGGGAGAGAGGGAACGATCTCCCCTCCTTCCCCCCTTCTCTCACTTGGGTCGATGGCTTGAGAAGGAGGAGAGGAGACAACCTCCCTTGTCCCTCCTATCACAAGGACCAATAGCCCAAGGAGGAGAGAGGGAGGCGGCCCTCTCTTCCCCTCCCTCCTCTCACATGGGCTGCTGACCCAAGGGAAAGAGAGGGGTTGGCCTCCCCTCTCACATGGACTGACTATCCAAGTGTGACAATGAGGAATCTTCCTTACCTCCTCCCACCTCGACCGGATGGAATGGGCTACAAGACGTAAAACACAGCTTTTCATGTCTGCTTTGGCATGAACCGTGTGCACGTAGCGCAACTGATGTGGAGTGGTGATTTTTTGGGAGGTACTGGGATCGAATCCTAGAGGAGACTTGCACATTGCCTAAATAGCTCCTGTTTTAGACCTAGTCGATTCCACAAAAAATGGAGGACAGTTCATTTATTTTGGCATAATTTTGAAGCACCGTAAGAATAGAGTTTGAAGCTCTGAATGAGCTCCAAATTTTATTCAATTGTTAATATCATTGAAAATTAATCTCTTGGTGCCGGTGGCATTAGAGGCAAGGATGATTTTCCCGATTACGTCTACGTTTAACCATGTCGATCATGGTTTTGTCACCGTATCGTGGCAAAAGACTCTGGTTGAACTTTGGAATATTTATAAGATTTCTGGAATATTCCCGAATCTAGTTTCTTTACAAATGGAAAGGGAGGAAATTTGATAATTTTCCAATGACACCATGAGGTGTCACTTTTGACGGAAACATTTTGTTCCACGTAATGTTACTGTAATTTGGAATGCAAAGATGATGAATTTCATGCAAAAAACAAAGCAACAACAGTGCTTGCAGTTTTTTTTATCAACCTCGCATTCTGGGATGTTTAATGAGAGAACCCGGGAGGGTGACTGTTGAAAAGCCACAACATAGCTCAACGCTGGGTATACATATGTTAAGCAATTATGTCAGCGTAAAACGACCACTACAACATACACCGGGTTGGAAAACCACAACAATGATGTGCATTGAGACGGATTATTGATTCACAACGAATGTACAAAAAGAGAAGAGAAAAAGGCACCATATTTTTTGCATCCAAGTGCTGATTGCATGTTCCAACAGGTGTCGGTGTGTTCCAGTTGCACTACGAACACAAGCACCAACCGGACTAACAGTGTTAGTACCAAATCTGATCATTTTGTGACTGTGGAAGACCTCCCTCATCGAAGTGCCAAGTGCACTTCAGTCATGGATGTCGAATACATAAGTTACGATAATGTCAAATGCACTGCTAAACTACGAGGTACACTGCTAACATAAATGTCAGTTGCACATTCAAGTGAGTATCAATTGCACAATACCCTGGTGTTTTTTAAATTCAAAGTCTTTTTTTTTTGGGAATTATATGATCTTTGATTTCAACTAGTTTTTTAGGGTATAAATTATTTATGTGTTCCTAATTCATCGAATTCGTGATGGCCCTGATCCTTCAATTCGACGAAAGGGCGGGTTCAATATATATGTGTTCCGAGAATTTGACGAATACCTCTGATTCAAAGCCTGGCGACCGATGGCTCCAAAACTGACCGAACTCTGACAATGCCACATGTCATATATGCGACAAAACTGGAACTTGATCGAGGGCGCATCTGGCACAACTGCCAAATGCGCCCTCGACACGAGCCATTTGCGCGTGCACCTGGACGTGCGACAGTCCTGTTTGACCTTATCTCTAGGGCTATGCTGAGCGACGAGGTCGAACAGGACGGTATCCTGTTTGACCTAGTCAAAGGGTCCAACTTTATCTTGGAAGTCCAAAAGAAATTCGGACTCTCAACACTTAAATTCTATGTATTAGAGTATTAACTATTTTTGTGATCCGTCAAATTCGCTGAACAAAAAAAGGCTTCAAATTCGATCACTTGAAAAGACATTAATATCGAGTTTAAAGGTCAGGGGGGTACATGATTGAGAAATCATTTGTATGTGCATCTCATTGAAAAATGAATGTGAGTGCTGATTCCACTCGGCACACAAACGATGTTGGAAATCTTGGTACGAGGACTCGTTGCACAAAAGTCACAAGAGTCGGGTGGACTTGGAATATGACCTATATGAAAGGCAATGGAAGCAGTGGAACGAGTGCCAAATGCATTACTACTTTAATATCAATAGCACAATTCACACAAGATGTGGATGAGGTTTTGTCATGGGTATCGAATGTACCACTGATGCGAGTGTCGAGAGCACTATGGCAATGAGTTCCGGTTGGACTAGCCATGTTAGTGTCGGTGGTGCACCACATGTCCTAAGGTGCCAAGGTCACAGATAGCATGGGTGCTGATATTACCCTATTGCATAAACTTGTAAGAACTAGCCAACTTCTCAGCTAGTCATGCTAGCTTGGGGTGGACCACCAAATGAAAGCATATGATTTATACATGGGGTGGTTCTACGTGCAAGTGCATCGAGCGCGTTGTTTGAAGTGCCAGAAAAACGTCATTTGATGTTTGCAAGGTACCTTGATGCACTCAAGAATGGTCATTCTATTGAGATATTTACCCGGAGAATTGACAGGTATGTCTAGAAATAATTGCATGCGGGTATGGTGATAAGATGTATCCCTGAACGGTATACAAATAGATTGATCTTAGCCATCACCGACAACGAAGAACATGTGAAGTTTAAGTGTGCCAACAGCAGTGTAAAAATATATCACCAAAAGTACGTAAGAAAGAATGATGGATGACTAGCATGTGTTACAATTGACTGAATACTCAGACTTGGACCATGCTAATGTTGGATATGGGGTGCCAAAAAAACGTGACCAAAGTGGGTTGCTCGATAAAAATCATCAGGTCACAACAGTGAATGGAGGATGTTTTTCTGGTTCTGTAGCACTTTACGGAACTTGATTCGGAGTCCGTTTGAGGGGGATATGGATTTTCAAGGTTTGGTGGCAATGGGTCCGGTTCAAGTGACGGCTCCTGCACTACCAGCACCAATGACGGCCACAATTATTGGCCAAGGAGGTTTGGAGTGGCCTTAAAGGTAGAAAGGCAGCAGGAGGACCTTCAAGGAGCTTCAAGGAAGGTCCCCACCAAGATTATTGGTTGTACACATGGCAGGGATGGTAATTCTCTTGTGTGAGAGTGTGACTGCCGCTCATCCCGCGAGGCTAGGAGTGTGCTAGGAGGTGAACTTTGACAGAGTGGCTCCTCCAGATCCATGTACCAAATGAGGCATACGTAGGCTTGTTAGAAAGCTTTGCTAATTTAATTTATCACTCAATAATTGATTCATATATTCGCATTCTTTGCAAACCTACATTCGCTTCCGTAAATTTTGTCTGTGCAACCTGCAACTCCCTCTCACAAACGGTTGATCCTGCCTAGGCGGCTCTTGGTGAGCCGGATCACCTCCCTGAGGGCTGCCCCAGTTTCCATCAGTGGTATCAGAGCTAGAACAAGCCTTTGTCTCATCCTTGAGGCATTCCTCGCACCCTGTTGTGTGTGAGAGCCGTTTGTGGTCTGAACGTTGCACTACTATGGCAACATCCGCTTCTGTGGTGGCCGGCATCAACATCGCCAAGTTCGAAGGCAAGAACTTCTTCAACGGGAGCAACAACATGAAGATGGTGCTGAAGGAGAAGGGTCTTTGGAGCCAGGTGGATGAGAAGGAACCAGCAGAAAGCTACCTCTCTCCCGGCGATGCCCGTACCTACCGCGAGAAGCGTGACCGCGCCCTTGCAACCATCTACCTCCACCTCGCCTAAAGGTAGCAACTCCTTGTCCGTAGCATCCTCACGCCAAAGGAGTTTTGGAAAAATCTTGAGTCCACTTATACTTCCAAGTCAATCCTCATGAACATGCAGCTGCATCGTCACTTTCACACTGTGAAGATGGATGAGTCTGGATCCATGATTGACTACATCAACATGGTGAATTCTCTCTCTGACCAGCTTGCTGCGATTGAAGACCGTGTCAAGGAGTGTGTGCTCATGCTAACCATCCTCTCTGGCCTTCCTAGCAGTTACACTCCTCTCATTGTTGTCCTGGACCAGAGCAGCGATGAGCTCTCCCTCAACGATGTGGAGGAGAGCCTGCTGTTTGAGGAGGAGCGGCGCAAGGGAGAGGAGAGCGGAAGTGGACTGGACGTCGCTCTCATCACCAACTCTGGTCATAGGGGTGGTGCTGCACAAACCAGGGGCAACGGCGGAGGAGGGAAGAAGAAGGGGAACTGCCACTACGCAAGAAGCCGGGCACGAATGCCAGAAGAAGAAGGTGGACCTTGCGGCTGGAGTGGGAGCGGGAGAGGATTCCAACGCTTCCACGAATGCAGCAGAATGGGAGAGTGGATTTGTGACCACCATCTGGGTCCTGCACGTCTCTGACAACACCGCCTTGTGCTGGATCATCGACTCGGGAGCCACGCGGCACATGGCGTGTCGCCGGGAGTGGTTCGTTGTCTACACCGCCATCGAGCCTCGTCGGGTGTACATGGGGGACAATCTTGTGCAAATGGCGGTTGGGGAGGGTGAGATTGTGTTTTGTGCTTCCGTCAAGGGTAAGAACGTGGAACACCGTGTGAAGGGGGTGCTCCATGTTCCCGGGCTGGTAGCTAACCTCTTCTCTGTCTCATCTCTCATCTCCGAAGGCATGCAGGTTTGCTTTGAGTATGGTTGTTGCACCATCTCTGCCCGTGTAGGCTGTGTGCTTGCAAAAGCAAAGAAGGAGGACGGTCTTTACTGCCTCTACGTAGCTTTGGAGAAGGAAGTCGACTCAACGTTGGCGGCAAGAGAGGGAAAACACGACATCGGCCTGTGGCACCACCGGCTTGTTCACCTCGGCTTTAGCGCCATCATCTCCATGCAGCAGATGGTCCGTGGCCTAGAGCACAAGGGGGTGAAGCAGCCTGGTGCATTGGCTTGTGAGAGCTGCATTGAAGGGAAGCAAGCCCGCGCTCTTTCACGGGGGAAGGGAAGGGGGCGGCTAAGCTTCTCTCACTCGTTCACTCTGATTTGTGCGGTCCTATGCCATCATAGTCCCTGTCCGGCAAGTTGTGCTTTGTCACATTCATTGATGAAAAGTCGAGGAAGATGTGGGTGTCCTTCTTGGCTGGCAAGGATGAGTGCTTTGATTCTTTTAAGGCGTGGATTGCTGCTGCACAGAATGAGAGTAGCAGGCGGTTAAAGGTGCTTCGCACCGATGGTGGAGGAGAGTACCTCTCCAACGACTTCCACACCTTCCTCAAGCGTCGCGAGATCAAGCACAAGGTCACCCTACCTGGAACACCGCAGCTGAACGGCATGGCTGACGCGTGAACCTCACACTCATGGAGCGTGTTCGCACCATGCTACAAGACGTGGAGCTCCCACCAAGCTTCTGGGCGGAAGCGGTCAACACTGCTGTGTACCTGAAAACACGGAGTCCCACGCGCGCCGTGCCGCTGATGACACCGGAGGAGGCGTGGACGGGACGCAAGCCAACAGTGATGCACCTGAAAGTCTTTGGGTGTGGCGCATTCGTGCACGTGCCTACCGGCTGCTGTAACAAGCTAGACGCAAAGTCAGTGAAGGCCGCCTTCCTTGGCCACGACACCATGGGATACCGCCTCTACAACCTCGCTGCATGTAAGATCATCCACAGCTGTGACGTGGTCTTTCAAGAGGACGTGAAGGGCTGGACTTGGAGCCCTATGCCTGCAGTTCCACTTGCTCCCCCACTTGTACCTGAAGTGGGAGAAGTTCCGGTAGCAGAAGAGGACGGTGCGGAACATGGCGGTGACAGCGGTAACGACAAGGAGGTGGAGGGAGTTGAGAAGGAGGAGCCAGCAGCCAAATCTGATGAGGAGGAGCAACAAAGCAACATACAACAGCTGCCACAACAATCCGCACGCATCAACAAAGGTGCAAAGGACAGTGGGGAGCCGCTGAGGCGATCCGAGCGCCTCGCAAGCAAACAGAGGCCGCTGGAGGAGTTGGTGAACTTGTGCACCGTTCCACCACCAACGGAGTCTTCTGACCTCGAGCTTCTCTTCCTCACAGTCACCGATGACCCAGCCAGATTCGCTGAAGCTATGTGCAGCGCGGAGGCGGCAGATTGGCGTGCCGTATTAAATGAGGAGTATGGTGCGCTCATGAAGAACGGCACCTGGACCCTCGAGGAAGATCCATGTGGCCGTCGGGTGATCGGGTGCCGGTGGATCTTCAGGCGCAAGCGTGGTGCGGATGGTACGGTGCTCAGGTACAAAGCATGGTTGGTTGCAAAGGGGTATGCACAGACTGAGGGTGTAGATTACAATGAGACATTTGCACCTGTCACAAAGTTCCCATCCATCTAAGGAATCCTCGCTCTTGCTGTTGCTATGGACTGGGAGGTGCACCAAATGGATGTGACTTGTGCATTTCTGAATGGTGACCTCGAGGAGGATGTGTACATGGAGCAGCCGGAAGGGTATGTGTTGGAGGGAAAGGAGGATTTGGTGTGCAAGCTTGTGAAGGCCCTCTACGACCCTCTATGGATTTTCAAGGTTTGGTGGCAATGGGTCCGGTTCAAGTGACGGCTCTTGCACTACCAGCACCAATGACGGCCACAATTATTGGCCAGGGAGGTTTGGATTGTCCTTAAAGGTAGAAAGGCGGCAAGAGGACCTTNAGGGAGCTTCAAGGAAGGTCCCACCAAGATAATTGGTTGTGCACATGGCAGGGATGGTAATTCTTTTGTGTGAGAGTGTGACTGCCGTTCATCCCGCTAGGCTAGGAGTGTGCTAGGAGGTGAACTTTGACATAGTGGTTCTTCCAGCCCCATGTGCCAAACGAGGCGTACTTAGGTTTGTTAGAAGGCTGTGCTAATTTAGTTTCTCACTTAAGAGTCGATTTAGACATTCACGTTCTTTGCAAACCTATGTTTACTTCCGTAATTTCTGTCTGTGCAACCTGCAACTCCCTCTCACAAACAGTTGGTCCTGCCTAGGCGGCTCTTGGTGAGCCTGATCACCTCCCTGAGGGCTGCCCTAGTTTCCATCAGCTAAAGGAAGACGGAATCTTCCGTGTCCATAGATGGATCATGCTACAAATGCCCAGTCGGTTGAGCACCAATTTCAAAAGATGCATGGATTGCATGACTGCAGGAGTTCAGCGTGCCTGACAAAGTGCCAAAGGCAAACTTCTTTTCAATGGATTGAGTTATATGATTCGTACCATTGTACATTAGTCATGTAAACTTGGGCACGTGAAATGCATAGAAAATCTGTACAACATGCACGAGAAACGTGTCCACTAACATTTGGTGCGACGGTCACGGCATCAAGTTGTGGACAGCCTCGATGGTCGAATGATCACAATGGTTTTGTGAAATTTGATGAAGATGACAATTTCATTTGATAGTTCTTATGAACAATGGTGATGCCATTCAATAAATTGAATGGTTTGGTGGATGTATGACGTGGTCTATAAGAGCCGCACGTCCCATTGTGCTATTATGTTAAAAGGCAAACGTGATCGTTTGATGACACAATCCGTGTCACGACTATTTCATGAGATGTTGAAAAGACCTGGTGTGTTCGCACACCGACTTTAATAATGTAATACTGACGTCACAGTGCCTGTACGTTGCGTGTAATCGGAGAGCCTCACACAGGTTTCCAAAAAAATGCATGATATGCCTTGGAAACTTAATGGCCTCAAGTTGGGTACTTTAATGCATGAGTACATATAGGAAAAATTGTTTATCATTAGTCATGTCCGACGCAAACATCGGTCCATGATTCAATGTGTCATGGATGGTGCCCTTGAATAAGTACTCAAGGGCAAAATCATTGACACCCTATCAGTCGGCAAGTGATGGATACAAAACATGGTACTCGATGGGTACCAACAAGAGAACGGTGTATGAGTATACGAAAAACCATGTTCACAAGACAAGGGCAACATTCAATGAGAGTGTGGCTGTAAAAGAAAGGAGGAGGGGCTCTTCTATAGGTCTTTAAGTTTTCGAGGCACAATGTGGTGGTAAAATACGACGCGAGACGCTTCCTGACGTACAACAAAGACTGGCTAAATGTCAAACACAAGAATAGTTTGAATCCAAAGCCCTCATTATTTAATCAGTTTACGAGTAAAAATGCCATGGATATTGAAAGACAAAAGTGTGTGAACCGATGTGGGTGATTTGAGCTAATCCACCATTCAGTGATGACTCCATTCTGGTAGAATATGGACTGTATCCCATTTCTACAACTGCAAGACCACTATGACAATTGCCTAGTTTTCTAAAAATCAACTAAGACATAGTTGGGATCCCTAAATGACTAGGCTTTGTGCCAAACCTTACGAACGTGGATAAAAATTACAAGCCACTTAATCTATGCTAATAGTATAGTTGTGCCAATATCTTGGTGGTCAGACCGACCGCGTAAAAAGTCATAAATAACATTACGACACACTAATGACCATTGTGTTATAACCGAATGCTGGTATGAAAGGAATAAAAGCATGCCTTAATAAACAATATTTCTTATTAGAACCTGTCAATTTTTCGAGCATGTCTTGAACTCGAGGACATCGTGACAAGGTACACTAGTCCTGTACATCACTCTTTTCAAGCATCATACAAATCACTTCCAATTTTGTGGAAATACAATGTACCACCATCGGTGCTATATAGATGTGTTAAACAAAGCCAACGTCTATTTTTCTTGGAACAAAATCAATCTCTGATTAAGGTCACAGTGACAACGGTATGGTCAAACCACACTTCATTCGCATAGAGATTCATGATAAAACAACTGAAACCCCTTGATTCTAGAGGATGGTTCAATTGATGTACATCCTTGAATATAAACAAAACATGTTTTTGGATGTCACAACGGTGGTTCCCACAACGGTGGTTGTTTATCAGATGTATTTGATGAAGGTGATAACCTCTTGAAGTGCCTTGGGTAAGGCATATTGGAATACTCTGTTGAGTGGAAATGCCAAACCTGCACAAGAGAATACTTTGAAAAAAATACCAAATATTGCAACTTGATACACAGTCCCCAAGACATATTCTTTTTTCCTGTGGGACCTTCATCACAAATGGATGTGTGTTCTCTTATCTATCTAGGGAAATCACAACTTCCCAAAAAAGGTTCGATAAGGATAATCCATTGTGGTTTCTTGAATGGAGGCCAAGGAGGAGAATAACTTAGGAAACAATCATCCCGAGATCAGCATTTGTGTTTCAAATCTGTTAATTCACAACTAGACAGGATTGAAAATTGATAGAGGTCCTTCTAAGTTGTACCGCATCGATTGTGATAATGGTTCACTCATTTTGTATATACCATATGTTGAACACTTTTTCAGTGGATACGATCCACGGACGTTGAGATTGGTTCCTTCAGCTTATCTAGTTACAAGCAATGTGCTTTTGATAGGGACGTGTGTGGCAGCCTGAAGTATCCATTTCAGACAGAAATGAGGCGATAATGGCTGAGACCAAGAACATCTAGGTCAGAGCATTATCGTGTCCGACAATGGACTTTGACAGGGATTTCGCATGTCATACAACCAATACAACCCCCTTTAAAGATGAGTGCAATCTTTGAAAGGAAGAACAAATGTGCTCAGAAACCACGTCTTAGGACCTTGGTTCCTCCCCAATACAAGCTAAAACAAGCATGCGAGTTGCATGGGCTTGATGGAGCTTGGTTGATTTCAGACCACCAACCCATATGTGATGAAAGAGGTCTGGTAGACTTGTGGGTGGTTATGAACACGTGGTTGCAACCAGGAGGACTGGTGTCCAAATCCTGAATCACCAGTATTCACAATGTTGTAGGGAGGTACCACATCGGAGAAACCTGAAGGAAGAGAACATGTCCAAATGACATGCAAAAGTACGGTGGACCTAGATTGTTCTCTTCGCGACGCCCGGTTAATTGGTCGTAGGGACGCTCATCGCAAAGGGGGAGGAGGTTTCACAACAACTCGTTGAACACCCACCACATGAAATATGGAAGATTTCATCCTATGTACCTTCTTCCAAACTGCGAAGACATTGTTGACAATGTACGTCTCCAAAGGAATCGACCATGCAATTGACACACACGTGTGATGGGTTTTTGGTAACTACGCTAACAATTGTGAAGAACATCTAAAGATGGTACGCGTCTCAAATTGGGAAAAGTCAAAGCATCACACAATCAACACGGGATTTTGTACGTGAATGACCATAGTTACACAGAAAATACATGTGTGTGGTTGATCGTGCATGAAAGTGACGCAACCGTATTGCGAGCGTCATGAGCTCTGACATGTGCTCTTCAACACACTCCTTGTTGCATTGTTTACATGGTGAATGGAGTGATGATCAACCCACCATGAGCAAGGATGAAACGGGTGAATTGGAAACAAAGGAGGAGGAATGTAGTGTAGAGACTACTTTTAGGGTATAGAAATGATCGTTGAATAATTCTGGGGTGTTTGGGGAACTTGAGGCCAGCTTTTCGAGGTGTTCTTGTTCATTCATTCATCTATGGACTAGAGTCTGGGTCGAGTATAGCTCAAAAAACACATTTTGTGTGGATTCGGGGCAAGATGAGTATTGTGATGGAGATTCTATCACGTCACTCCTCCTCCACCTCTTCGACACCGCTGGATTCCCATTTCCACGTGGTTGTTCCACATGGAACAATTAGGTGTAGGGTGGATGTTCACAAAAATTCCCTATGATGGCCCCATTAATTTGTGGCACGGTAAGTACTGGATATGGCGCACATAGAAATTTGCTTGTGGACATGGAAGCCTCAACCCTTTGGGTGCATGGATGTCCTAGTTATTTTGCCTAAGAACATGTATGTGGTGTGAATCCCTGAAAATGCAAGTGGCCCAAACTTGATGGTATCAGTGGCATCCAATGACAACGTTACAAGGTGTCTCAGGATACATTATTCAACCAAAACTTCAGAGATGAAGGGAAAGGCAACCTGTCTCGATCATTTGACAATTATGTCGAGCTGACTGACCTGTTATGTGACCAAGACAAGGTGTTCGAGTTACAATTCACCTTAACACGTTACTTCAAATTTTATTTTGCCTATAACAAGCTTCGTGGGAAACATATTTTACAAAACGATGTACAAAAATCTATATCATTTTTTCTACAAGGAAAATTATAATCGTAAGAATATTAGCAACAGATCATATCTCTATAAACCAGCCAACAATGTTACTTTGATGTAGTGAGAAAACCGCGGTAACACAAGCAAGGGAGAGACAGTCGCACGAGGGGGGTGCCGGTTTTATTTCATTTTGATCTTTATATCTGGATTTTTTAGCTCACTATCGCCTCTTGACGCTAAGTTATGACACATCGCTTTACATTTGGCATCAGAGCCACAACATCCAGTGACCTCACCGTTTTTCATTACCTCTTGGTAGAGTTTGGCATACATAAAGGACTCATACCATTGAGTAGTGGCACATCTCGCTGTGCTTTTGGCAGAACGTTTCTCATGAGCAAGCCACCCATTTCCACAACTCACGGTCATCACCTCCATCCCTCCCATTTC
This sequence comes from Penium margaritaceum, assembly GCA_023375785.1. Taxonomy (NCBI): domain Eukaryota; kingdom Viridiplantae; phylum Streptophyta; class Zygnematophyceae; order Desmidiales; family Peniaceae; genus Penium; species Penium margaritaceum. The sequence continues at coordinate 26,241 of SZWC01004189.1, forward strand.
AAGCCTTCACCCTTCTCCTAATCTCTTGCCTAATCACACTCTACACCCCCGTCCTCTTCACTAGAGTTTTAACAGGTGTCCACACTTGTCTTAGTGGGAGAGCCAAGGAGGGCATTGCGGAAAGACAAACAAAGGGTGGGAGCAAGGGCCTTTGCTTCCACACAACAAGGGACTGACTACAATAGTAAATCCTGAGAGGAAGGGACAAGCTCGAAGTGGCTAGTTCCAGTTATACCTTTTTTGGGGGCAGGACCAAGGCACGGGTTGGACAATTTTGATACCAAGAGGTTTTTCGACACTGTAATGCATACCGCTATAATTACGGTGTCATTCTCTTTCTTTAGCTAAGAATTTTTTTATCTGTTATTCTTTTACATACAGGTCTTCCGCGTGCCATTTAGTTGTGGCTAAGTTGTTTCAAATATTATTCCCATTCTTATCCTGGGTTGAAGGAGATTCCACAAACTTTGGTGCTATACCCTTCACACAACCTACTCTCAACAAGTACAAAATCTTTCCATAATTTATAAGAATTTAAATAACAATAATAAAAGATAAAGAGGGTATCAGAGATTAAGCCCAAATTCATCTTGGCCCATCACTCTAAAGTTGAAGGAGGGTAGATCCAAAACACCTCAAGCCTGCTCTGAAGAGGTAAAGGGGGTTAACATTGGCAGAAGCCTAGCCCGCCATCCAAAAGGAAGAAGGGGTGTGTGTTTTGTATCACCTCGTACTACATCTGAGGAGGTTTTGAAGAGAGGAGGAATTGTTCTTACAATTGTTCCCTTCATCCATGTAAAGAGATATGTAGAGAGGGAGAAAGAGAGGGAGAGAGAGAGAGAGAGAGAGAGAGAGAGAGATGGAAAGAGAGAGAGAGAGAGAGAGAGAGAGAGAGGGAGAGAGAGAGAGAGAGAGAGAGAGAGAGAGAGAGAGGAAGGGGTTTGGGAAGATAAGGATCCATAGCAAGGCCTTGCAATAGTGATGATGGGCCTCGGGATTAGACTCCCCATCATTATGGGTCATCATCCAAATGACAGTCCACACTGCTCGAATGAACGTATGTCCTTGGGTTTGAAGGAGCATCATGGAAGATTGGAACTTGTCAACCACCTCGCACAGGCACATCCAAAGATCATGACTAAAGGATGAGCTCCCCGACAGGCGTCGTCAAGACATGGAATTCCAAAGTCCCCCAAAGAAAGATAGCATAAAAAGGTTTCTCCCGTGGTTGCTTTTCAAGGTAGTGGGCAAACCCACCTACATGTCGTGAGCTCAGCTTTGGAAAAAAAAAAAACTCTTCCCGGTCATTCACACAAGCGATGAGGGTAAGAAGGCAACGAAGGAAGGGAGAGTAAGCGATTGCAACCATCAAGAGGTGGTTGAGGGCAGCAAGCACTGGGGAACATCCCCTAGTGAGCCCATGGATAATGTCTTCCTTGAAGTCGGGCAAGAATCCGATAGCGATATGGATGCTCGTGACATTGTTGGTAAGGGTAGGAAGGCACAAATGTGATGGAAGAAGCACTCAAGTGTGCAAATGAAGACAGATTCACCTCTACTAAAGGTGAGCAAGTCCGGCCAGTGAGCCTTCGAAGCACTATTGTAGAAAGACGAGCAAATTCATGCACCACATATTGCCTCAAAATTGAGGATCAACTCAAAAAAACTTCATATCCATCTCTCAACATAAGACCTCACCCTGGTCATGACCTTTACAGGCACACTAGCATATGACAGTGACATGTTTAACTCCACCTCAGTGAACGAGTGATTGCAACACAACAATAATCTACATGAATAGAATGCCAGGATGGTATACAAGCCTGCAGCGGGTGACCATTGAGCAAAGTTGGCAGAACAAACCCTTTGTGGGAAGGAGACCGAGAACCAATGGATGATGCAGAAAGTCATAGTGGGAGCAACACTCTATGTAGCTGTAGTCAAAGTGGAGTAGATTTGTGAGGGATGTGATCGCACAGGTAAAGAGAATATGCACAAGGCCACTAAAAACGCACCTCACGCTCTAGCCAGTGGCCCTCCCCATGCAAACAAACGAATGCATCTAAGAAGAGGATCGTGACAGCACCACCTTGTGCCTAGTGGACAGGTATAATAGTTGTTCGAGTGGTTCTTGAGCCCGCCGGTCTTTGATGAGACCGAGGATGTCAACACATTCTTGAAGATCCTTCAAATGAATCTACCACTTTCTCAAGTTGATAAAGAAAAGAGGGATACTCAAGGGATGCTCTCTCTAAAGCTGCAAACCTTTGAGAATCTGGCAAAGCTGTACAAGGAGAAGAAGCTCCACTCTGACCCAAGTTGGGAGGATTTCTTTTAGCTAATGTACGAGCTCCATTCTAAGCTAGCTGAATCCCCGAGGTCTACACACTGGAGGGTATGTTTTTGGAAAGTTATGCTAAATGTTCCTCACGAATGTCCACAAAGTGCAGAAAATTCATTTGACACTGCAGACAAACATTGACACTTTTCTTCACAGCTTAGCAAGCCTCCTGCTCAAGGTCTTATTCCTCCAGGACGAAAAAAAGGAATGGGAGATCCTAGGTTCACTCACTTGACAAATTTGCAAGGCCTTCAAGATGAACTCTGGTCCTTTGGATCACAGTGCGCGTGAAAGCACAATTCTTCGTGAAACACTAGTTTCAACGAGAGATGCCTCATTTCATATGGCAGAGGCAATATTGGAGGCGTCAAAGGAGTGCCAAAATCACGATGACAGGAACCAACCTCATGCCTTTATTATCCATAGGTTCTGTCACCAACCTGGAAATAGTGCAGAAGTTGTCTCACATGGCCGGCGTCACAGGACGGGAGGACCTTCCATACTTTTATCATGAACAACATGATTCCGTTGAAGGGTTTCAGAACAAAACTAGGGACCTCATGGGAATTACAGACTATGATTAGGAGGATTACATGGTGTAATAGTCTAGCCAACTTTCCCAATGAGAAGAAACAATGATTCTACAGCAAGATTTCATATACCGACACAACCCGCAAGTGGACTGGACGAGTGACACGGTTTACATCATCACTGGTGATATAAAGTAACACATTTCCGTGATCAAGGAACCCATGACGCACCAGACGAGGAAGGAGCAAAGGAAGCAATAGCGTTGGTAACATGACGGTAGACATCATCCATCTTGCTTGATATGGAAAAAGATACCAACAACGAGGGGCTCATACGCAGCTAGTCCAGATGGAACCTAGCAAATAGAGAAAACTTGGAGCAGTTGATGTAGCGGGCGTGGTAGCCTTATAGGTCTAAAAACCACAAATGTTTCTTGTCATATCAGGGGGGTTTGCACTGTTTGTTAAGGGTTTCAAAGGGATTTGTTTCAAACCAACATCATAAATAGTTGCCACCACTACATCGTTGCAAAGGTGGGATAAGCGACCACAAGCTGACTGAATTGAAACTTCAATGGGATGAGATATCCAGGACTGGATTCATGCGCCAATATATGTCACCATACACAACCTCAAATTTACAGCAGTAATATGCAGATGTGCGTGGACTGCAAAGCGTCCAACGAATTCACATTCAAAAACTGCTAGCTTCTTCTGGGACCAACTATGAGAAACAAGAATGTTACTGTTGACCAACGGAGAGGTTGTCACCATATCTGTGTCTCTTTTTAGAGCATTGAGAAGATGACACTTGGCACTTGCCACAGGCACTTATAGTTCAAAGTCATACTTCATGGGACTCATAGATGTCCTAGATCGTTTTTGGGGGGTGAAGAATAACAACTTTTGACCGGACCTTGACATTTTTGTCGTCGTCTACCTTGACAAAATCATGGTGTATAATCACATGCAAGAGGAGCAAAATGGACATATCCAGAGAAGTCTCATATTATTACAAAGAGATCACTCCTTTGGAAAACTCTCAAGGTGTGACTTTGGTTGCAGTTTGACCGAGATTTCTGACCACATCGTTGGCGGCGCATGGATAATGACATATCAAATAATGATAGCAATTGGATGGTATGGGCTGTGTTGTGGGGTGGGTGTGACAGACTCGTAGACACCCATCCTACAAAAATACCCCCTTTACCATCAGCCTACATCGGGGAACGTGTCAGGACATTGTGCCTAAATGGGGAGACAATGTTGTGTACCTAACGCACATGAGTCCCTAAATTCTGTGCATGGATATTTATTCCGTTTCATATATTTTCCACCGCGTGATACCTTTCACCATTTTACGCCACTTTATTAACAGCCTTGACCTTTAAATTCTCTTTTAGGATTTTTGAAAAACTTTGGCCACCGTTCTTATCACAGATTGTATTGAAATTTTGATACTACTCATATGACTTATTGATAGAACTATATCTCTAAAATCAGAAGCCTCGTGAATCTTGAGAACCTTCCACTTTTTGGCAGATTTTCTTGATTCAAATACTCATGAATTTGTTTGGCATATGCTACTTGCATCAAACGTCAAAGCTCCCAAGTATGCCTCGTTGTTTTTTTCTACACTTGCACCTACGATTTGGACGGTTCCACACTTACCATCAAATTGCACTCACTATAATTCTTTGTTGATTGTTAAACACAAGTTTCACAAGTTTTTGTTTCATCTTCCTCTTTGTAAATTCCACATGTTCACCGCCCCTAACTTACGAAACTCCCTACATCCCATGCGTGGATATTTTATCCTTTCATTTATGGCCTGCCACTCATTGACCTCCGGACTCTTATGCCAAGCAGACGGGGAAACATTGAATACTTGTTCCGACCGCCAGTATTCCGTTCCAAAAGGTTCTTACAAGTTAGATAACTTTCTAGATATTCTGAAGGAACAGTCACAGGTCACATCGATCTTTTGATATTGTTTGGTAGGCTTCACAATATTGCTCTTTTTTTAGGACGTACCTCGATATTCTTGACATCCCCCAACTTCTCAACATATTATATTGGAGGAGCCTCTTGTGGTAGGGTGTCATACGCATTGCGACTAATGTGTCCTAGGTCCAAAGTCTCTCTCATTATTTTATTTTTCTGTTTTGCACGTTCGCATGAGAGCCAAATGCTTGTCATAAAATAACACCTATTGCTGAAGATAATTTATCCAAGTGTCCCACTTTCCGCAATCATATTTTTATGTAAGAGTTTGACTTGTTAATTTTATACATATTGCTTGGTGTAACACTTGATGCATGAGCACAACTGTACTGGAGGCACACAAAACAACATTAGCCCCGAGCAACAACCTTGAAAGAATCTTCAGCGCATCTCTACCATCCACAAGTCTGAAGACATTGCGACGGCAACAATTGAAGGAGTGTGCATTCCTAGCAACTAGCTGCGATAACATGACGAAGACTTTGGTGATGGATGATCTATATCGAGCAATTTGCGGTGACCCCTAGGCGACTCATGCAACATCAATGTCAGGCTTTGTGGCAAACAACACTACTCCAACGAATCCGATGGGCAATTTGATGATGGACCCTGTGGGATCGGTGAGCCCCCTTGCCTTCGCCAATGCCCTGTGAGGGTGACACCTTGTATGATGGGAGGAGGCACCAACTGGCAGGCTCACATTAATGACAACCTGTACCAGAAGCTGTCGGGACTCAAGAGGCTCAACAAGCATATGCTCCAACAACTCACTGCAACTAAAGATGAACTAAAAATGGAATAACACAGGAAATTATACGTAGTGAGAGAAATGATGAGCTAGTTAGTGGAAGCCAAATCCGGCCAGCACTCCCCAGACTGTTCCGTCATGTAAACACACAAGGACCAATGGCCCAGATGTGGCTACAATTTTTACAATGTACATCGTCATTTGTGGAGTCAACAACGACTGAATAATTATTAAAATTGGGGTCCTGATGTTGTGTAACAGTTGATCTAAAGGACATCTAACGACAGCCAGAGACTTAATCCCAATCAATGGCTTAAGCGGACACTGTTGACCATTGTCAACCGCATGCATTTGACCACTCAAGCGGGTCAATCCAGAGTGGCAATTCTTTCTTATTCTAATGGGAGTTGAGAACGATGTAATGTGCACCATCCTTGCAAACTGTGGGAAGTTGACCAAGACGTTTTATGCATTGTACAAACTTTGTTGCTCATATTAGAGGCCCGGCGTGGCGGAGTAAAAATTGTTATCATGCAAGACCATCACAGACAGTAACATCATCCAAGACAATCTGTGTTCTCACTTTCTACGATGTCCTCAAACAAAATACTTGGTTAGAAATTGCAATATCCGTCGTCTAGGTTGACCTTCCATGAATGATCAAAGCTACTAGTTCCATTGACAACACCAACTATAACACTTGGATACAGGAATCAAACATTTGGTGACTCCAAAGGAACTATTTTTACCGTGGAGGAGGGAAATCATCATAGGAAACTGTAGCCCAATGGAAACCAGTGCCACGGCCTAGCACGACCAAAACATATGCTGGACTTGCATATAGCTAGGACACATTTTATGCAACTATTGAAAATGATAGAAACGGGCCAGAAATTAGGGGATGTTGTAAAGTTAATTCCAAGATCCGGGAAGTAGCGAGATCCAAAGGAGATATTCTCAATTGGTTGGAAAACTTTGTACGGACCGATTGCCGATCTCAACCGCTCTGCATGCTAAATACAAGGGTTCTTGAGTTTACATAATAACGTAAGGGGTATGATGACACCCAACAAGTGATACTACTATGAGTACAAGTGTGATGAGCCGTATCCCTAGCTCCTACATGAAGGTCTTTGTCAGAGTTCGCAGAACGGTGTCACAACTCACTAGAGGAGTTTTCCCCTCCGTGTCCCTCTGGATGCAACCATCATCAATGACCCGTACAGAGAGACTCGAGTAATTAGAGTCTCGGGAGATCCATTTCTATTTTTACCTCATCCACTGTTTCTGGATCTTAAACGAGGGGGATATTACCCCGAATTTGTGAGGTTGCACGAGTTTTCCGTGATTGAAAGTCAGATTTCATACCAAAAAAACTCTAGTTTTCTTTTTTGGTAATGGTACAAAGTTATCGCATGCGAGGCATCTCCAGCGATGTGCCAAAAAGTTGTTTTGTCTCCCGTCTTTCTTGCTCTCGCTCTATCCCTTGTTCCCGCTCGCCCTTGCTAGCAAGGAGGGTGAGCAGGGGCAAGGGCACACGGCCAGGAGAATCGCTCTCAAGGCTCTCATGTCCTATGAGCCGCGAATGGAGCCACCTGGTCGACGGCTGATGGCTCCCCGGCGGGTTGTCATTCGGTGACCGGGTGCCGGTCATCTAGCTGGCCGGTCTCTTGCCAGCCCTTGCAATAGCGAGAGGTGGTTGCAAATAAACCTCTCACTATTGCAAGGTCAGACGAAATAACCATACTTCCCCCATTGATTGTGAAATCTGCATAGTGCCCCAGAAAGCAGCCCGGACACTGTGGTAGTTGTCTGGTAGCTGCTCGTGGATGGGATCACACCCCCTGAGTGCTGTGGTGCTAGCTAGGTCCTCATCGTGGGTCTGCACAAGCATGGACATGGTCACGGTAATCTGTACAAATAGACAAAGACGAATCACATCACAACATTGAGTCGCATACTTAAAGCCTTCAATCGAAGTGTTACGATCAGTCAATGATCGCCGTGTAAATGAAGAAATGACAATCGAGATTGAGCAGTCACGCACTTTTCTAAAAACTCATCGACGTTCCAAGGAGGGCCCTCATCCCTGACTTTAGGCGCTGGTTGTTGATTGGCCGGAGAATCATCCTCGACCAATGCCTTGGAAAGTCTCCTTGGAGGCCGTGATATCACGAGGCCTAGGAGTAGACAAGTTTTTCTTTTTCAAGACCAAAATGCCTCAGTTTTGGAGGAAAAGGAACTGGATAGCATCTTATCTATTACCCCCTTGGTTCTTAATTCACACACAATGTTTTGAAACCTAGTTGAAATCCGTTGAAATTTTAGCTCGATGAATTGAAGAAGGACCGAGCGTCAAGATACCCACCATATCCAAGTTCTAAGTTGTTGTGCCTGCATGTGCTGAAGAATGAACCGGATACCCAGACCACTTTCATTTTGTAATCGCGTATCCAGTGTCCGACACAATAAAGACGACGTATCTGAGTCCGTTGTTTTTGGAATGCCATACCATGACGTTTTGTTTCTATAACGGGGTACCCACGTGGAAAGTAAGCGAATATTTGCAATAACATGAACACGACCCTTGAGTGCATTGTCGACGATGTGTTTGCGTCATTCTGTGGTACTTGCCAAAAACCAAAGTGGGGGAGATACCAGGTCAAAATCGAGAGAACCGAGGTGGGTGGATCTGGGGGGGGGGGGGGGTCGAGCATGAGCCCTCCCATTGTGCACACCGTGCGATGGTTGTGCGCATTAAAGAATCTGCATCGCACGCCGGTAAGCTGGAAGTGAGACCGGTTTTTCCTAATCATTGTCGGTCGCACACAATGGGAGAACAAAATTCAAAATGTCGCGGCTTCAATGCTGTTAGATTGGTCGATCGAACGTGCGGTGGAGGCCAACCATTACAGAGAGATAATTTGTGTCTAGTTCTTCCAGTTTTTCCTTACTTTATGTTTGCCTTTACATACACGGATAGAGTGCTTTCTACAAATTTTGACGTGTTTAACGATTGCCAACGGAATATCGATGTAAAAGGTGACGACCGTCCGATCGCCAGATCGAATGTCTCGTGATTTTTTTGTAACATACTTCATAATGTTTCTATTCGGTGCGACATGAACAAATCATCGTATGATTCATGCAAAATCAAGGAAAGACATCGTGGCCCTAAACAGGCCCCGAGTTCATTCAAAATAAGACAACAGGAAAGTGCACCTTGTCATTTGCACTACCGGACAAATAGGTACCTACGAAGTATGTGGGAGTCGCCACTTGTCATGGTGCTCACAACCATTGTGCGCACAATGGCTTAGGTGTCGTGTTGCTTTCGTTCCATGGGAGTGAAGTCTTGTTTTGGTTGCGCACGCGAATAACACTAGCCCCTCGCATTATGACTCCGAGAACATGTACATATTTGCTTTTGCATAATTTACTAGATGAATATGTTAATTATCAGTCGATGACTCCAATCCGACACACTACAGAGAAGTTAATTGTATAAAGATGACACCACGTTGTCCAAATATACAGACCTTGTTTTTAAGAAGTAGCAACCAAACTCGAAATTAAAAATGGCATACCTATCGTTTAAAAGAAGGAACGGCATGCCCGTATGCCGTTACTAATATGAAAGGTCTGGGTACGCCGTGAGGTGACATGATACTCATGGGTATTCCATTCTTATTTTGTAGTGCGCCGGGTATGCCGTGCCAAGTTTCTGTCCCGTGGGTATGCCAGCTTAAAAGTGAGCGCAATGCGGGTATCCGAGCTATTTCACCCATTTATGAAGCCACATAAAAAAACGATTTAATACTCCTCACACATCCTCTCATCAATCTACATGGCATTTCTTCCTACATGTGTACAGAAGAATGTCTAGACAATTATGACATTAATCTACATAGCCTGGGAAGCATAGGCATCACTATTCAACATACGGCGGCATGTCATGCACAAGACCTTGAACATGACTTTGTTGAATTCAAGGGTCTCATAATCCACCAATTCGATCAGATTGGATCACGAAAAAAACTCTTACAAAAAAAACCTAGTTGAAATCATGAACAACGTAATTCATTCAATGCCAATCATTGAATTCAAGAATTGAGAGGGTTTATAACCAATTTTGAAAATTAACGAGTCGAGAAAGGAGATGCCATTTGGAAACGAGAATGGAGCATGCGGACGGACACAAAATGATGGTTGAAAATGTTATGTCCCTGACGTACACGAGTCCCTGAAAGTTGCGAGTGGGAATTTTTGTTCTTACATTCATGGCCCACCGCGCGGCAAATTCAGTGTTTTTCTGCTGATCGGCCAAGGGCATTTTGGCCAATTGCCCCGACTTCCGGTGTCCCGTTCCAGAATTTTCCGACAGATTGGACCCCTTTCCAGATTAGTCAAACATAAGTGTCGCAAACCATACCTATGTTTTGATATTGGTTGGTGGACTTTTCAACGACGCTTGACTTTTATAAAGAAGCATCGAGAAATTCTTGAATCCCCCCAACTTCTCGGCGGAGCTTCTTGAATCCACCACGTAAGGCGCGACCTCGCGCACGTCGTTCGGCTCGAACGCCAATGACCCGGCGTGTGCCTAATTCCCATTCTTGACATTGTATATATGTGCTTGAATCATTCGAAAATTTTCACCGAAGTACACCTACTGTTTAATAATAATCATCCAATTGTCCCAAACTCCTGAGTCATGTTTTGTCTCGCACCTCATCCCTGTGAACCAACTACGTTCCGCTCGGCGTAACACTGGAGGGACAACCGATGCATTAACTATCTGGCGACAACCTCGCACGAGTTCTTGGCATACACGTAAGATCGCGACAACAATGGTGAACACAACGAGAACATCCGGCGATGAGCTTTAATCCTCGACAAGTACTCCGAGATGGCGGGTGAGCAGCACGCAAACGATGCTTTCCAGGCAAACCAAAAGACAACAACAACTTTTGCAGTGAATGGTGTGGCACCAAAAAACCCGACGGCCAATCTGGTGATGGACCCCTCGGGCTTGGCAAGCCCTTCGCTCCCGTCGCAGCCCGTTGGGTCGACACCTGGAACGATGGGAGGCACCGGCTGACAAGCACGAATCAACAAAGTCCTCTACAAGAACATGTCGGGACTCGAGAGCCTCAACACCCTTCTGCTCCAACATCTCAACAAGGCGATGGAGGATCTCCAGGTTTATTGTGTGCACAAAGCAGTACTCATCGAGAGAAATTTGCAACTCTTGAGTGAACCCCAAAATTGAGTGGCGCTCCCTAAACCGTTCCATCTCGCAAACTCAAAGGGACCAACGGCCTGTATGTGGATAACGAGTTTGGAGGTGTATTTCAATGCTACTTGGGTCACCAAAAACAAGTAAACAATTGACCTCGCGGCCTTGCGTTCAAGTGGCATGCCTTTGAGTTGATGGTCTGATCTAAAGGGCATCCAACGATAGCAAGAGACCTGCAGAGCTGCATCAACGGCTTTCGCGACCAATCTCACACCATCAACCATAGGTCTCAAGCAGATCAATTTGATGTGGCAAGACTCTCTCGTGCCATCGGATACATGGAAAAAAATCTTACACGCTACACTCACTCGCTTTGGGAAGCACAACAAGAAGTCTGATGCACAGTACAGACTACAACGTCTGCGTCAATAGTCCAACCTGACAGAGTACATTCATTGTTCTTGTAAAATCATCATTGGCAGTGACCTTGCCCCCAAAAAATTGTGTTCTTACTACAAAAATGTCCTTAAGCAAAGTATTGGGTGAGAAATCGCCGTCTTTTACATTCAAGATGACCTTCACGAATGATCATAGCAGCCGACCGCATCGGCTGTGCTGACTGCAGCACTCAGATGCACGAAAGCAACGGCTGGTGACCCCAAAGCCACAATCCTCATCTTGACAGAGGGAAGTCATGGTCGGTGGAAACCTTGTCCCCGATGGAGATCGATGCCATATATCAGCACAGTTAACAGCTCTACAGGACTTGTGGAAAACCTAGTCATGTTTTGCGCGACTGTCGAAAGCGGCAACAACAAGCCAAAAAGGGGGAAAATTCACAAGAAATGAACGAGGAGTCCGGAAAGAGCAGAGGGTATGAATAGGTGGTGAGGCTCCTGTCCGTTTAGAAAAATCTGTGTTGACCAACCACCAATTTGAGTGGCCCACATCACCGCAGTCGAGGATCCCAAAGATTGCAAAGTTCATCGAGGGGTGCAAGGATGAGCAACCGGTGATACCGCTACGAGTGCAACCAAGGGGTTGTAAAGGTCGCAGAATGGTACTGGCACTACTAGATGGAGGAACTTCTCGCGGTTTTTTCAGCAATGACATGGTTTGGAAGCTAGGTTTGCATCGAACCTGGAGGACTCGAAGGAAAATCCACTGACGTACAATAGCAGGTCCGTCAATTTCACAAACCACTTCGGCTACAAGTCGAAGATCTGCATGACATAACTCCATGGAGCACTTGCCCAATGAGCAATCACAGAATCATTCTCTCGTGAGATTCACTGTATCTGCACAATCAACAGGTTGACTAGAGCAGCGGAATAGTCTACGTCTGCATTACTGGTAAAAGTGACACCTCCCTCTGGTGGAGCGACCCTGGACAGAGTAACAATTACAAAAAGAAGCAGAGATGGAAGTAGCAAAGGAAGTTACGACAGCCGCAAAATGCCAACTGATATCTCTCGACGTGGTCAAAAAGTACGTGGAACATGAACCTCAAGCATTGTTAGTCCATGTGGAAGTAGGGAAAGCGGAACAAGCCTGAGCTGCCAAAGGGACACCAATGACATCAACACCCGAGATGGTTGCAACAACACCGAAGGATTCTGCAAGGCTCATTGAGGAGTTCGAAGGGTTTTTTCCCGACAAACTACCTTCATGATTACAACCGCAACGCAATTTCAACCATCATATAGACCTGAAGCCGGGTAGCAGACCTTTGGTGAAGGGAACATATCAGATGGGCAATCACGAGTTGACCAAACTCAAGAAGCAGGTGGATGAGATGCTTGGGGAGGGGATCATCTGACCCTCCACGTCACCCTATGCGACACCAGTACTTTTTGTGGAAAAAAAAAGAGGAGAAATGCGGATGTACCCGAGTAGTCGTTGATTTCGATGTTAATATGTTTTTGGCTAGTCGCAATTCATCGAAAACGAACTTTCATCGGATTAAACGTACCACCTAAATAATTCCAGAGTTCATTTGTCAAATTTAAGGTACCTCTGNTATCAGATGGGCAATCACGAGTTGACCAAACTCAAGAAGCAGGTGGATGAGATGCTTGGGGAGGGGATCATCTGACCCTCCACGTCACCCTATGCGACACCAGTACTTTTTGTGGAAAAAAAAAGAGGAGAAATGCGGATGTACCCGAGTAGTCGTTGATTTCGATGTTAATATGTTTTTGGCTAGTCGCAATTCATCGAAAACGAACTTTCATCGAATTAAACGTACCACCTAAATAATTCCAGAGTTCATTTGTCAAATTTAAGGTACCTCTGCCATTTTTTGCCTTTTTCTATGCCTGGGTTCATCCACACATGTATCTTGTTCGCATAGTCATTTTTTTTCTACGTGTACAAATTGCTAGGCCGACCGTTTACGGGTCCAGCCTGTGGCACTAGCTTCATTAAATATCTGATGAAAAACAGGAAAACTTGCACCAAGTGGATAGCGATTTGTTTTAGGTGGCATTGGAAAAGTACATGGCATGGTACAAGAATCAACCTACGAAGCCATCTTCAACCACAGTGCCATCATGGAAGAGCAATTTGCTATCAAATGGTGCAGCTTCCTTCTGGAACGTTGGATCGAACACGCGAGGATAGTTGCATCGAGCCCACACATTCTTCACCATACGCCCAGTGTCATGCACGTATTCCCACGCAGCATGGAACCAGCCGCATGATGCCTCCTTCAAAACCTGCATACCGATATGCATGCTTCCCTTACCCATTGACCTTTTCGTGCCCCACTCAGAAAACAACTCCTCTAGCTTGTTCTTAAATGGACGAATGATGCCTATGTCGGCAGGTTGTGCCTTCGGGGTACAATCTGCCAGAATGTAAACGATGTGCATGTAGGGGAAATTCTCTCGCAGCCAATCATGGAATGTACTACAGCACTACGGACGCCAAGTGTCCAGCACGAGGGGAAGGTGAGCCTCACCCTCGTGGACACCCAGCTCCCGACAGGTATTTTTGTAGCAGGGGTGCACGATGTACCGCAACCGTTCTCGTGTCGTGTCACCGTTGGCCCAGTGTGTTGGCGTAAAAGGCAAATTCCAACCGTCGTCCGTCGGGGCAATGGCGCTCTCTCCGCGCGGCAGGCAGCAATGTGTCTTGCCGCCGAAGACCAGCTGCATCGAGAGCAGCGTCCCGTTCATCGACAACGTGACGACAGCGGTGATTTGACGTCTGTCGTCAAGTCCGACGACCCCAACGTCATCAGGTTTCATGGTGCATACGCATGACCGGCGGCAAGCACCAGCTAAATGCCGGTGTGATCCGCATTCAGCACCATAAATGGGACGATGCCATACAGCGTGACCATGCACGCCGCACGGCGGTGCATGGTCAAGACTTCATCCTCCCAGCCGGACGGTACCTTCTGCGCTGCAGTTGTTGCCGAACGCCATGACCATCCGAGTTCCTTACGGATGAACCGGCATACCCATGCTCGACTCAACACCCAAAGTCCCATGCGCTCGAGGTCATGAGGAGCATGCCGAGCGATGATGCCTCGGATCTTGCGGCAAATTCCCTTGGAATTGAGGCCATTCCCAGCATCTCTCGCAGCCATTAGCTTTTTTATTTTGGCCACGATATCTTGCTTGTCCTCCATCCACGTGCGCTTGCCTACACACCCCTATTTGCACTTCTTTTTATTCACTGGCACTGATGGAGCAGCAGCAATGTTGGCGATGACGTTATCTACGTACTGTGGTTTGAGCACTTTCGTGCCCTCCACAAACCAGCCATGGACAGTGCTGGCTGCAAGTCGGTCAAAAACGCAGTAGCCGTCCGGGGTTCAAAAGGTTTCATTCAAATGTTGAATTGCTGCGTACGCCGATGGATACGATTTGTACGCTTTGTAGATGGTTTGGAAATGGCCATTCCAAACCAGTCACAGTAGCGTCCTCTCTTCAAATTTGCAAATGACGATGACCTCGTTGTAGTTGACTGCGACACTAAAAGTTGGAGGCACACAGTGTCCGTGCTGTCGTCGCCAGACTGCCCGTCTTTGCTGCTGCTGCTGTTGACGTTACTACCGTCTGACGAATCATCCGACGGTGGGAGAGGGGCGTCGTTGTTTGCAGCGTCAATCGACCGAACGCAATCTTTGTTGCTCGACGGCAGATGTCTATCGTTGATGACCAATCTCCCGGTGTCCAAATGTTTACGCAGGAGATCATGGGTTTTTTTTGGAGGGGAACAGGCCTTGGCCTTGCCTTTCTCTGCTGCTGTTGGTTCCCAACGGACAGGGTCCACTTCAGGGACGGGCACGGGGATAGCGACAAGTGGAATTTGCGATGGTTCAGTGCCAAGGGAGTAATTCCACATGTGTGAAGCTGCTTGACGGATGGTGCATGTCTTCACAACCTTGCGTTGCCGGTTTTCAGGTTTGGTAATCACCAGTGGAACGTTGGAGGGAAAGGAGAGGGACATTAGGCGAGCGGGCGCGTCCTTGGAATATGCCGGGTATCCCTGAGAAGTGGACTGAGGGCTCTCGGTGTCGTCAAACGTCAACGCCCTGACCTTGCGAGGCCGGCCAACAGGCCTACGTGGGATGGGAGCACGAGCGGGTGGCCTGTGCCTCGATGCTTCCACGAGGCGCCTTGTGCGCTCCTCCGGCGAAACCTTGGAGAGGAAGCGGTCCACAGTGGAGGGGTTGCGGGAGGTTGACAAGACTGTCGGTACGTGGTGTTCAACTGTGCAAAGAGGCAGTGAGGTGTCCACATCAAGTACTCAGAATATGGCCAACAACACGCACAAGGTCGCGCCGCTGGACAGCGGTCCTTGTAAGACCGTGATTGGCAATTTTGGCCAATAGAAACGATTCCTTGCGGCGCGATGTGGCAGACGCACGCGAAGGACGAACGGCTCACCATTTGAATTCGTCGTTCGAATGCACGAACCTTACAATTCTCGTCGAAACAGAACAACTAAGATAACCCGTTCGTCGAAGTTACGTGCTTACCCCCCTTTTTTTATGAAACTAAAAGTACACCCTACAGAATTATGAAGTGTAAAAATAGTCGTCGAAAACAGTATGGCTAAGGTCAGTCATCGAACTTGATGATCACTATGGTACATTGACAACCAAGCATTGAAGGACGTCACCATCAATAATCGATACCCCCTTCTTCAAGCAGATGAAATTCACGACAAGCTCTATGGGACCTGAATCATCTGTAAAATCAACGTAAATATCGGCTATCGTCACATCCACATATTTGATGAGGGCGTTCAGAATACAGTATTCTGCACCAGATATGAGCATTTTGAGTTCACGGTCATGCCGTTTGCACTCGCAAATGTCATCGCAACATTTATGACGGTGACAAACAACATTCTTGCCCGTATTTTGACAATTTTTTCGTCGTGTATCTTGATGACATCCTGGTCAATAGTCACATCCCGGAAGAGCAAAATGGACATCTTACAAAACTTCTTAGAGTTTTACAAAGAGCGATTTATTTCGAAAACTCTCGAAGTGCGACTTTGGTCGCATTCGTTTGAGTTTTGGGCCACATCTTCAATGGAGAACGGAGTGTCGTGGGCCTGAAAAGGTGGAATTTATCGTTGATTGGCCGACCCCACAAATGCCCGGGACGTCCAAGTATTTTTTGGGCTTCTACAACTACTACCATTGATTTGTTGAAGGCTATGTCCGGGTGTCAGCACCTCTCTCTGAACTCGCATGAAAAACTACCGAGTTGAATTGGGGGGACATCGAGTAAGAATCGTTTAACTCTTTGAGAAATTCTCTGACCTTGACCCTAGCGTTACGATCGAAAGATCCAATGGTGGATTATTTCATGGCCACAAATGCGTCTGATCGAGCCATCGGAGACATTCTCCTCCAAGACAGTAGCAGTGGATACCAGCCAGCTGCGTAGAAGTCGTGAAAATTACTCGGACTGGAACTAAACTATGTAGTATACGGGAAGGAGATGTTGTGCACATATTCAACACATGGTGTGCTTCTTGGAATGACGACGATGCATGTTTGCATTGACCATCACGCTCTGAAATATATCAAGACCAAGCCAAATCTAAGCCGTCGACAAACTGGATAGATGGAGTTCCTCGAGTCCAACTTCGACTGCCACACCCAGAAACACAAATCCGACGGATGCTACACAGAGTGCCACATACCATTATCAGCGAAAGAGACGGCGGCTTCACCAGCCATTTTTGGCACGGACGAATGGCATGCTATGGTACTCGGATCCAGCTATCAATGGCATTTCACACTCCGACCGACGGACAAACTGAGCAAACTAACCAGACGCTCGAACAACTTCTCTAAACTTCATGCGAGCCACACGGCACTGATTGGGCAGCAAAACTGCCGACCACCGAACTCGCTTACAACTCAGCCATTTCCACCACAACGGGTAAAATGCCTTTTTGAGGTGGTATACCGCAAACTTCCGGCCACCCTAGGTGGATGACAAAGTCAAAGTAACATTTCCACGATTGACATTCAATGCGGGGACTTTGCAAGCATCTAAGGGGACACACACAAGGGTTGTGTCGCTGACATACACGAGTCCCAAAAACTCACGAGAGTGGGCATTTATGCCCTTTCATTTGTGGCCCATCGTGTGGCGAATTCCGGATTTTTCCGATGTTCGGCCAAGGAAATTCTGGCCAACTTCCCCAACCTTTGGTGTATGGTTCTAGAAGTTTCCGACAACTTCGACCCCTTTTTAGAATGGCTGAACAGGAGTGTTGCAAACCACATCGATGTTTTGATATCACTAGGTCCAATTCCCGACGACGCTTGAATTCCACAAAGGAGCGTCGACATATTCTTGATGTCCTCCGACTTCTTGGCAGAGCTCCTCGAATCCACCACTCACGGCGCAATCTCACACGCGTCGCTCGGTTCTAACACCGATGACCTGACTTGTGTCTGATTCTCATTCTCGGCATTGTATGTATGTGCTCAAATCACTCAAAATTTGTCATTGATGTACAAAATTTCATAAAGACAATCCATCCAATTGTGTGAAGTTCCGGAATTGTCTTTTGCCTTAGACCTCATTCCTGTAAACCATCTACGTTTTTCTCGGCGTAAAATATTGGGATGGACAGGTGATGATTCTAGAGAGGGGGACCCTGTGACCATGGTCATGTGAAATCAGGGGCTACTTGGTCATTTCTTGAGAGCGTGCCAATGCACGTCTCACGAAAAGTCAACAACCAATGCGACATCAAGGCAGAGGCATACTCCTATTTCCAAGGAATATACCAACCCCCTAGACAGGTCGATACATATCTCAAAATACTCCCTCCAGACCGACAGAAAAAACTACCTCCCCACATCATAAAAGCTCTAGCCGCCCCGCTCACCGAGCTAGAAATCGTAGATAGTATCCTTAGCCAACCCTGACATAAAGCCCCAGGATTAGATGGCCTCCCAGGGGAACTATATCTCACCCTATGCGGCAACAACATCCACTTCACAAAGTCCCTCCTTCGATACTGCCATAATGTCCTGAATAATCCGACAGAGCATAGCCATTTTGCAGAAGATTTCACCACCCTCGTCCACAAGAAAGGGGACAAAGACCAAATCTCACACTACAGACCAATATCTCTCCTCACCCTAGAATACAAAATCCTAGCAAAACTACTCGCAAACCGGGTCAACCAGGCACTACCCTACATTATTCACCAAGACCAAACAGGTTTTGTTAAAAGACGAAACATCCAACACACTCTCTCTCAACTCCACGACGTCCAACATTGGGCCATCCAGAACAAAGAACAACTATACTTCCTTGCGGCAGACTTTGAAAAGGCATATGACACCCTAAGCAGACCCTACCTGATGCATGTCATGCTGCACCTCGGCATTCCACTAGAGTTTATGAAGTGGGTCCAACTCTTACACAAAAACACCACCACACGATTACTCATCAATGGCAAGCCCTCACCCCCCATCACCCGGCACTCTGGAGTCCGCCAAGGGTGTCCCCCAGCACCCTTGCTCTTCATCTGTGCCATGGAACCCATCTCTACATACCTCAAATGGCACCTACAAGGTGTCCCATCCCTTTCCTTTTATTATCCACGGTTTGTAGGATATGCGGATGACACAACCCTACTCATTCGCTCGGTCCGAGAACTCAATCACACCCGCCAGCTTTTCAGAACAATCGTTAACCACACAGGCCTCAAAGTAAGCCTCACCAAAACGGCCATCCTCCCCATTGGCTAGCACACCCACATCCCAACCCGACCACCTTTTCCAGTCGCACACGGCCTAGTCCGCATTCTAGGCATCCATTTCCACTCCACACCAATGACCGTGACAACTTGGAATCCAGCTGTAAGCAAGATCAAAGCTGCCAACCCCCTCAGGAACAATTTTAGAAGCCCACTCCGTACGAAAGTGGTAGCGATTAATTCCTACCTCAACCCAAAAATCTTATACTACTCCTCCACCTTACCCCCCGTGCAAGATCACCTCAATTCCTTAACCAATACTCTCACACAATTTCTGTCTTCCCACGAAGCCCCTGCAGAACCCCAAAGATTTGTCCATCTATATACGCACAAAACTATCATATGTCCGTGCACGGAAAAAGGGCTAGGGATCAAATGGCCCTCCCACCTCATCCAAGCGCAAAATGCAAAATGGATCTATGCGTACTTGAAGCCCCCACGAGACAAATGGAAACAAACAGTGTTAGACACACAACGCATGCCGAAAAAAGGACATTTCTTCTTCTCTCATCCAAAAATACTCAACATTCGAAACCTTCAGCTCAGTGCAAGGTGGAGGCAATACCTTTCTTGTTTCTTCGACACCAATCCCACAATCCTCTCTCCAAATCTCACTTGGCAAGACATCTCCCTCGAATACGTAGCCTACAACAGACACCTCCTCCAAGCCGACTCCCAGCCCTTTGGAATCCTCCCTAGAGAACGCTTCCTCCTTACCTCCGAGATACAGGTGAGACACCTTTTCAACCCTGAACTACTTTCCCAGGCACTTGGAAAAGCACCCACTTTGAGTCAGACACGAGTACTCGAGGAAGTCCGCCAACACCTTCCCCTCTTGTGGGTCTCTATAATGACAAATCCACCTCTCCTCATGGATATCTACAAGTACACCCCTTATGTCACCCTTCCCTCCCTCACAGGACTCCTTATCAATATAAATTACAAGCTCCGACAGCGAGGCCCCGAAATCAGGGGCTACCCTTTACAAGTCTGCCTCGTCACGGGCCGTCTGTGCCGTCACCCATGGGCCCAACCTCGGCCTTTCCTCGGGCCAGACTGCACACAGGTCTATGTCAGAAAGATAATTTTTCTAGGCACACCACACCAACCAGACATACCTAGCTACAGGATAAAAAATTGGAAACCCATCCCTCCAAGAGCTCTACAACACCTTCCTATGAGTGGAAAACCCTTCAGCAACATATAAACAAAAATGGGAAGAAAGTACCCCAACACTGTTTTCCAATGACGATACATCCATGACAACATCCTAAATACCCCCCTCGGTCTTCGTCCACAAGACGTCATGCTCCGAATCATTCACCGATCCATCCAAGTCAACCACAGATACCGATTCCTCCCCCCACCTTCATCCCCACTATGCCCACGATACAACGACCCCGAAACAATTGAGCACTATTTTGTGCAATGCCGCGACATCCAACCAATCATAAAACGTCTTCGCATTCTATTCACTACCTTCTTCCCCAGCACCTACTCTGCCGAACATCCTCCTCGGACCCACAAATCCAACCAATAAATGCACAATCTGGGAAATTACACGAGGCACCATAATCCACCGGCTATGGCAAGAAAGATGGGCCCAACCAACACATGATCCCACCCCGACGATCCTGGCGACTATACCCCACCTCCTCCAAGAACACCTCACACATGCATTGCTAAGAATAGCACAACTTCCTCCTAGAAGGAAGAAAAAGAAGACCCATCAACAACTCTACACCGAAGTAATACATGCCCCTTTCCTGTGCAGCGCACAAGAAGGAAGAGAAGATATATGATAATAAAAATCACACGGAAATTCCACGGCTGGTGGAAGCACCCAGGAATATATCAGCTGTAAATTGTCTGGGGGGGCGGGTTCAATCCCCGGGCTTGCTTTGGTGTCTTGGAGACCCTCCCGCTCCCACCGGTTATGACCACGGGACAAACAAAAACAAGAGGCCGGTGTTACACGCAAAGCGTGCAGAGGGTTACATAGCAACCTAGTACAATTATTGCCAGACTCACGATAATTTTCAGGTTTAAAAGTGCTTTAAACTTGATTGGCTAAAAGACATGTCCGCAGAGAAGCTTCTAAACTTCTCTAAAAAAAATAGATTTTTCTTTACCTTGTCCAAGTTGACGTCGTCAATTAAGCATGAAAAGGTGCTTGGATACATGGTACTGTACTAGTACTTGAAAGGTTGAGGCAAAAATGAGAAAGTATGAAGACAAAGTGTGGTGGGGGTGTGGGCATTTGGGACAAATACAAAATCCTGTTGCGGCATTCGATACAAGGACAAATTAAATCATGGCTGTGATCTCAACTCCGCATGTGCGCATTTCTTTTGTACTTCGTTGCTCGAAATCTGAAATTTGAATGCCGCACAAGCGAGTGTCTAGTGTGGCCGCGTGCTTGCAGCCGCGCTGTTCATCGCTCAACCGCGTTGCTACACCAATGTCTCTGGCAAGTGTCGAACTGTTTCGGTGAACCAAAATACCATATTGCCGCCTAAATTCGTAATACCTTTTTTTTTCCGGCTTTTTTCAACAGACCCGGGTCGAGTTTTCGGCCGCTCTCAAACCAGGGTGGGAGAAAAACGCCCGCTTAAATTCAAAACGTCCCGTTCACCTCCGCCTCTTGGAGTTCGAAGTTCCGAACTCGAGCCACCAAATCCACGGCTCACCTTGCTCGCCCGTATCGACGGGCGAGAGGCGTTGCCGTTTTGCACCGTTCCCCCCACACCAGACCCGGTCATGCGCAGACGCGACATGCCGCGGTCTGTCACGGATGACTGTCGAGCGACGAATTTCTGGACCACCTAAATTCGACAGGCACCGGACTCGAACTTTTCCGGCTTTATTCAACAGACCAGGAAAACATTTTGGGCCGGTCCCGAACAAGCCAGAACATAATTATGGGCCGGTCCCGAAAAAAATATGATTATTTAAGTTATGAATTTAGGCGGGAGTAGGGTACAATGTACCCATATGAGCAGAAACCGGAATCGGGGACAGACCCAAATAAAGCCATTGTAAACAGGGACAAAGACAACAAAAATGGTCAAAACATTATGTGAACCACCTTTCATGTCCTAGTCTGGTATTCAGAATGCAACTTCTTAGATTTCTTTTCATTACCTGACTCGTGGATATGGGAAGGTCAACCTTTTGTTCTTGTGGATATCCAATCATGTACTCCCCGTGAGAAACGTCTCAATCGTTTGAGATTCCTTTGTGATTTTGAAATATTTATCTACCTAAGTATTACTGCACAACCCCATTTTAGTTTTTGTATTTCCAATATAGCAATTCCTTAGGCGACGGAGTCAACCTCTTGGTTTCTCTGGTTCCGTGCTAAATCCACACCCCCCTCATTCAGGTTACGTTCAAGAGCCCCAAAAAAAAACCCACTTTCAGGCGATCGCAAGTCTGTCGTGCGTCTCATCCACAGCGCGTGGATGAGACCGACGGGTGCGAACGCGAGGACGAAAGCAGACTTCAGTCTGCCACTTTGGGAGCATGGAACTACTGCATCGACAGCAGCATCGGCAGAAGTACTTCAGGGGACAGCAGCAGCAGCAGCGGCGGCAGCTGTAGCAGATGCGGGGGCAAGGGCATCCGCAGGGGCAGCGGCAGCAGCAACGGCAGCTACAACATCAGGGGCAGCGGCAGCTGTAGCGGCAGTGGCAGCGGTAGCGGCAGCAGCGACAGTGGTGTGTGTGTTCCTGTGTGCGTCCATGCGTGCGTGCGTGCGTGCGTGCGGGAGGGCGGGAGGACGGGTGGACAGGCGGGCATGCGGACGGGCGTGCGTACGTGCGTGCGAGGTACGTGTGTGCGTGCGTGCGTACGTGTGTGTGTGCGTGTGTGCGTGCGTGCGTCCGTGCGTGCATGTATGCGTGCGCACGTGTGTGCGTGCATGTGTGC
>SZWC01004189.1:106142-138954 GCA_023375785.1 Penium margaritaceum
CCCCCAGGCGTGGATCTATCTGTCGCAGTCGACCCCCCCCCCTACCCAGGCCACGTCATATTCCATGGAACCTGTTTTTAGGGTGGGTATGTTGTAACGTCTCACCATTGTGAACGTCTGCAACGTCCTCCTCGTCCTGCAACCTGACGCCATGGCTGCGTACCTGCGTGCGCACGCTCAGCGCAACCCGCAACGCCATGGACAAGGGCCTATGTCCATGCTCAACGGCCAAGGCTTCCCTGCCAACCCGCCCCCTCACCAGGTCATCATCATTTCCAGCGACGAGGAGCCTCCGCGACCTCCAGCATCACCTGAGCGCCATCCACCACAGCGCCTTAACCAGCGGCAGCGCATTCGCCCCCTCCGTGAAGTTGCACTAGGTAAGTGCGACTCCACAACTGGCACCAGCCCCTACAACACCATGTTGTCTGTGTCGTCAGTTCTGAATTACCTGTTCCCTCTTCTAAAATATGTGTTCTTTGTCCTATCGTTTCTGTTATTTGTTCTCTGTTGTCTACATCGTCTTCTATGGGTTTTGTTTGTTGTTCTCTGTTTTCTGTTTTCAGTCCCCTATCCTCTACCCTCTGCCCTCTATTACCTGATCCCTGTCCTCTATTTTCTCTTCTCTCCCTTGTTTCTCCCATGTCTTCTGTTCCCTCCCTTATATTTTATCGTTCCTGTTCTCCATACTTTGTTCACTGACCTCTGTTTTCTGTTACTTCTTATCTATTCACTGCTTGTTATTCTCACTTTAATTCTTAATGCCTTTCCTGTTATGTGTTCTACTTGTACTGTAATCTTCTCCTCTTGTAATTTTTTTCCTCTGTAGTGTGTTGTCTTCTTTGTCTACTCCGTCTTCTGTTATGTTTTCTGTTCTTTCTCCTCTTACTTGTCGTTCTGTGTCATGTATTCTCTGTTATGTTCCCTGTACCCTTATCTGTCTTCGGTTTTCCTTTCTCATATGTGTTCTCTGTCTTCTCATCACTGTTCTATGTTCTCTCCTGTGCACTGCTTCAGTTATCTTCTTCAAGTTTTCTGTCTTATGCATTGTGTCCTCTGTTTTGTTTTCCGTACTCTGATGTTTGAACTCTATCCTTTGCTGTCTATTGTTCACTCTTTACTCTTTTCACATTTCCGTTTTCTTCTATCTGTTTTGTGTACTCCGTTATGTACTACGTTTTTTGTGTACTCTGTTGTTTTTGTGTTCTCTTTTCTCATTTCTTAGTGCTGTCCTTTCTTCCTCCTTCTGCTTTTTGTTTCCACATTTCAGTTTTCTATCTTCTCCTGTCTGAGTTCCTTTTTGTGTCCTGTATTAAATTCTCATTTCCTACTCAGGCATTGTTTGCAGTTTTCTTTCATCTGTTCTCATCTATTCTTTGCGTGTTCTGTCCGCTCTTCTCTTTTCTCATTGCTCTTTTCTGTCTTTTATTACATGTTCTGCTTTCTCATTCTTCATTTCTGTTTTTGTTCTTGTCCTCTCTATCTTCTGTTTAGTTTCCTCAATTATATTCTCATTTCCTTGTCCTCCATTGTTGTCTGGTTTGTGTCCTCCGTTCTGTACTATGTTTTGTGTGTTCTGTCCCATGTTCTCTTTTCTCATTGCACATTTCTGTCCTTTCTTTCCTGATCTGCTTTTTGTTTTCTCATTTATGTTTTGTGTCTTGTCCACCCTCTCTTCCCTTTTGTGTCCTCCGTTATAATCTTCTCTCACTTTTCATCCATTGTTCTCTTTTCTGTCCTCTCTTCTGTACTCTGTGTTGTGTGTTTTGCCCCTGTTCTGTTTTATGCTTTCTCATTTCTGTCCTTCCTTACCTGTTTTGCTATCTGTTTTCAGATTTCATTCTTTTAACCTGTCCTCTCTGTCTTCCTTTTTGTGTCCTCCATTGTATTCTCAATTCCTTTTCATACATTTTTTTGTGGTTTACCTTTCCTCTTCTCTTGCCTGGTCTGCTTTTTTCTTTAACGTGTCTCTTCTGCTCTCAATTCTCTCTTCCCTCTTCTCTGTTTTGTGATATGTGTTTTCTGATTTCTATCTTCTCTCTTGGTTTCCTGTCCTGTTTCCTATGCTCTCTGTTCTGTGTCTCCTTCCCCTTTGTTTCCTGTCATGTCATCTGTCATCTATGCTTTCTGTTTCCAATTAATGTTATGTACTACTTTACAGGTGGACTGCTCTGATGCTTGCCTGCTTGGCTGGTGGGCTGCTCACCTGCTTGCCTGCTTGGCTGGTAGGCTGCTCAGCTGCTTGCCTCCTCGGCTAGTGGGCTGCTCAGCCGCTTGCCTGCTTGCTTGGCTGGTGGGCTGCTCAGCTGCTTGCCCTTTGGCTGATGGGCTGCTCAGCTGCTTGCCTGCTTGCCTGGTGGGCTGCTCAGCTGCTTGCCTACTTGGTTGGTGGGCTGCTCAGCTGCTTGCCTGCTCAGCTACTCGCCTGCTTGCCTGGTGGGCTCCTCAGCTGCTTGCCTACTTGGTTGGTGGGCTGCTCAGCTGCTTGCCTGCTCAGCTACTCGCCTGCTTGCCTGGTGGGCTCCTCAGCTGCTTGCCTACTTGCCTGCTGGGCGGCTCAGCTGCTTGCCTGCTCAGCTGCTTGCCTGCTCAGTTTCTTGCTTGCTTGCCTGGTAGACTACTCACCTGCTTGCCTGCTTGCCTGGTGGACTGCTCAGGGGCTTGCGTGCTTGGCTGGTGGGCTGCTCAGGTGCTTGCCTGCTCAGCTGCTTGCCTGCTCAGCTGCTTGGCTACTTGCCTTGTGGGCTGCTCAGCTGCTTGCCTGCTTGCCTGGTGGGTTGCTCAGCTGCTTGCTTGCTTGGCTGGTGGACTATTCTGCTGCTTGGCTGGTTGCTGCTTTGCTGTTTGGCCGTTTGGCTGCTGGGCTGCTTGGCTGCTTTTCTACTCCGCTACTCGGGTGCTCTACTACTTGACTACAGGACTGGTTGGTGGACTTCTCAGCTACTTGCCTACTCGACTGCTTGCCTGCTTGCCTGGTGGGCTGCTCACCTGCTTGCCTGCTTGCCTTCTGGATTGCTCAGCTGCTTGCCTGCTCAGCTGCTTGCCTGCTCAGCTGCTTGCCTGCTTGCCTGGTGGGCTGCTCAATTCCTTGCCTTCTTGCCTGTTGGGCGGCTCAGCTGCTTGCCTGCTCAGTTGCTTGCCTGCTCAGCTGCTTGCCTGCTTGCCTGGTGGACTGCTCAGCTGCTTGCGTGCTTGCCTGGTGGACTGCTCAGGTGCTTGCCTGCTTGGCTGGTGGGTTACTCAGCTACTTGCCTGCTCAGCTGCTTGCCTTCTCAGCTGCTTGCCTGCTTGCCTGGTGGGCTGCTCAGCTGCTTGCCTGCTTGCTTGATGGGCTACTCAGTTGCTTGCCTGCTTGGCTGGTGGACTCTTCTACTGCTTGGCTAGTTGCTGCTTTGCTGTTTGGCCGTTTGGCTACTTGGATGCTTGGTTGCTTTTCTGCTCCGCTACTCGGGTGCTCTACTGCTTGACTATAGGTCTGGCTGGTGGACTCCTCAGCTACTTGCCTGTTCAGTTGCTTGCTTGCTTGCCTAGTGGGCTGCTCACCTGCTTACCTGCTTGCCTTGTGGGCTGCTCAGCTGCTTGCCTACTCAACTGCTTGCGTGCTCAGCTACTTGCCTGCTTGCCTCGTGGGCTGCTCAGCTGCTTGCCTGCTTGCCTGGTGGGCTGCTCACCTGCTTACCTGCTTGCCTTGTGGGCTGCTCAGCTGCTTGCCTACTCAACTGCTTGCGTGCTCAGCTACTTGCCTGCTTGCCTCGTGGGCTGCTCAGCTGCTTGCCTACTCAAGTGCTTGCGTGCTTGCCTGGTGGGCTGCTCAGTTGCTTGCCTGCTTGGCTGGTGGATTGTCCATCTCTTTTGCTGGTTGCTGCTTTGCTGATTGGCCGTTTGGCTGCTAGGCTACTTGGCTGCTTTTCTGCTCTACTACTCGGGTGCTCTTCCTGTTTTTTGCTTTCTCATTTCTGTCCTTCCTTACCTCTTCTACTATCTGTTTGCAGATTTCAGTCTTTAGGCATGTCCTCTCTGTCTTCCTTTTCATGTCCTCCATTGTATTCTGAATTCCTTTTCATGCATTTTTTTGTGGTTTACGTTTTCTATTGTCTTGCCTGGTCTGCTTTTTTCTTTACCTTCTTCCTTAAGTGTCCGCTTCCTTTCCGCTTGTGCAGGCTCCTCTGACGATGAACCTCCTGCGGTACACGTACTACATGAAGAACAACTTGAAGCAGCGGAGCCCGACTATGACAAACCACCACGGTTTCCACCGGGCGAATGCTACACAACGATGCAGCAGTGCAGGGCGGCCACTGAGGACTACGCCATTCGGCAACGTTTTCCACTGCGTTGGGAGCGAAGCGAACCGAAGCGTATTTCCGTCCGTTGCCTCAACTATCCTATAGCCGAATGCGCATGGACACTACGCGCAAGATGGCAGCAGCTGAAAGGTTATGTGAAGGTGACCTCATACGTCGAGGGGCACAGCTGCCAGCCATCGGCCTCCCGTGGTAACCTAGCGCGCACTGCACGATGGGTGGTCCGACACATTCGTGACGTGGTTGAAACAAACGTCAGGGTTGACACGAGCGCCTTGCGTCAGGTGGTGTATGCGCGCACGGGCGAGCATCCGAAATACCCGGTCATGAACCATGCAAAGCAGCGGGCAATCAAGGAAATTATGGGTGACATTGACATGTCTTGGGCTCTCTTCCCCTCCCTGTGTGAAGAGGTGAGAGTAGTAGTATGGATGTTTACAGTTTTGGACAGTGAACGTGATGCACACGTGGAGTATGGACACGTGCATAGAATCATAGAATCGTCACGATGGATGGTACATTTTTGCGCAATGCACCGGGCGCAATGTACCCATTGCGCAATGTACCATCCATCGTGACGATTCTAAGATTCTATGCACATGCACACGTGCTTAAATTCTACGACAGTGCTCAAATGCACATCACATAGTATGGATGTTTACATTTTTGAGCATCTGTGATGTGCATTTAAACATCCATGATTCTACGACATTCGGAGGGCTTTTTGTGCGCCCGGTGCATCGCGGTGCATTTAGCACCAGTGTCGTAGAATCGTCACGATGGACAGTTTATTTTTGCGCAATGGGTACAGTTAGGTCTTGCTCATACCACAGTGTTTTGATGCAAACGACCATGATGTACCGCTCTCTTGGGCACTCGTGCCGGGTGAGAATGGTGAAGAGTGGGATTGGTTCTGCCAGCTGCTTGTTGCTGCATTTCCACTAGTGGCTATGGGAGGGTCTATAGTTATCACCGATCGTGAACGTGGACTGAGCAATGCAATAGACAGTCGCATGCCCGCTGCTGCGCACGCCTTTTGTTATTACCACATTCGTGAGAATGTTAAAAAGCGGTATGGTGCAGGAACAACTACGATTTTTTGGGCTTTGGCACATGCACCAACTGATGCTGAGTGGGAGCGGTAGCAGGGCAGATTGGCACAATGCAACACAGAAGGCCATGAGTACATATTTGGGGTGGGCGGTGAGGGTGGTATTCCACCGGAGAATTGGAGTGCACTGCATTTTCCAGTGTCCCGGGGGGGGCACACCACAAGGAATGCTGTAGAGAGCCTAAACTCCCGCATTCGTGAAGCACGCTGTGCATACCCTCTCTACTGCTTTTACGCACTATGGCCGTACACACAACGTACGTTTGTGACTCACGCACGCGCAGCCGCAAGTGAAGAAAATGTTTTAGCAGGCAAGTCGTACGAGCGTGTTGTTGCTGCCATTCGTGACTCTCGCGAGTACATTGTTGTGCAAAGTGGCCCGTGGATGAGGAGTGTACGTGGTCCCCGTAGTGAACTGCCGCGTACTGTCGACTGCGCACGTCGCACTTGCACTTGTGGGGTGTTCCAAGAGATGGGTGTGCTGTGCGTGCATGCCATTGCATTTTTGTTGCACCTGGGTCACAATGCTGAGGACTTTTGTGACCTGTCTCTGTCCGTCGACAAGCTTCATCAAACGTACCAGCGTCCAATGCCGAGTCTTTCACCACGCACCCTCCAGTATGCGGAAGAAGGCTGGAACCCACCTCCCAACCGTCGTGGACGTGGGTGGCCACAATCGGTCCGTCATCAACGTAACGCAAGGCGACGTACCAACGTCATTTGTCGTCGTTGCGGTCAGAGGGGTCATCCTATGCGGTTTTGCCGCAACGCATTACAACCAAGCCCATCTGCTCTGGCTGCTGCGAGAGCAGTTGAGTTGGCCCGTGGTGAACTGGTCGATGTGCGTCATGCGAGTGAGGATGAGGACGTTAGCGAGGACAGTGATGATGCTCTCGCCGACAATGAGGACAATGACGAGATGGAGGAGGTGAACGTTCAATTTGCTAGTCAGGTTATAGATGATTAAATTAGACCATTGTTTGTGTTCACCAGCCAGCCCTGTAGTCAAGCAGCAGAGCACCCGAGTAGCGGAGCAGAACTTTCCTAGTCAGGTTATATATGATTAAAGTATACCATTGTTTGTGTTCAGGTCTATAATCCCTTCAAATGTCATTCACATTCTTCCATCCGCATTACATTAGTCCATTGTGCACATGTGTAAGACAGCAGAGTCCAATAAGAGACACGCGGTGTGGAAAATGGCAAATGTACAACACTTGTATGTACATACATGGATTTCCACAAATGTCCTTCTTAGCATATTCACTAAGCTTAACTCCTTGGAATATATACATGTCAACAAGAGGCATGAGTACAACACTTAGATGTACACACTGGAAGGTTTCTGGACTACTACCTTACAGGAGATCTTACGATATTCACTAAGCTTAATCCCTATATGTAATGCTGCACTCCCTTACAAAAGGTTGTTTGTATTTGACAATGGTATGTAGCATACTAAATTGAACCAGGATAATTGTTCGCAAGATACCTCATTGTAACAGAAAAGATCATGAATGAAAGAAGGAAAGCATCCACATGACATGTACAACTACATTGGTGGCATTGTCACAGATCGACGACCTGCACTATATCCTCTACCATATGCTAGTCTTATCTCACTATTTGTCACGACTCTGGTGCAGGCTGGATGGTAATGTACATCTCTAATGAAAGCAAGGAAACAAGCCAGTAAGAAACCACATATGAAAGCGGCTAATTGGCTATCGTTGTTAATAAAGAGTTGTACCATGGTTTTCTTGCAAATAATAAAACACATGGCAAATAAGTAATCATTGAAAAGTACATAGTGTCACATCATCATAGACAGTACTCGTCGCTCCATCATGAGAACAGAACGCTCTCTTCTTCCCAAACTAGTATTCCACGATCACAACCACGTCAATGCATCTATTATTTTCTTCCATTCTTCCTGCCACTCACTCATCCTACCATTCATGAAAGAGTGTTCACTATATGTGACTGCACACTCTTTAGGTTGATCAAATTCGGCCTGCGACAAGTCCATCAACTTGGCCTGACATTGGCTAGCCTCGCTCAAAATGTCCAGTCCCTCGTGCATGTGTTGTACTATGTACTGGTGAAGCGTTGTCCACTGTTGTGCAAAGTCAGCTCTCTCTTACGATAACTATGCTCTACGCAGTTCTATGTCTTCTGACAACATCATGGATGCCAAAAACGTCTCCTCATAGGACATTGTGAGGTAGAGGTTATAGAATGGGAAAGGATGACGTTGCAGAAATGACTTCAAGTAGGTGGAGTCGTGGCGTGTACCTAGGAGGGGTGCCACCTTGCATGTTTGCTCTTGCACAGAACACTCACGGTACAAAAAGGTTGCATGACTATGTATGTATGCAGGTCGGCATGCACTGACACTCTATGGGACCCTAAACACAAGATAGTGAAGAGAGGAAAGAGCACAGTGGACAGAACATAGACATAAGTGGACAGAAAAGAGAGCAAAGAAATGAGCAGCTGAGTAGCCCACCAGCCAAGCAGGCTAGCAGCTGAGCAGCCCACCAGCCAAGCGGGCATGCAGTTGAGCAGCCTAATAGCCAAGCGGCCAAGCAGGTGAGCAGCCCACCAACCAAGCAGGGAAGCACCTCAGAAGTCGACCAGGCAAACAGGCAAGCAGCTGAACAGTCCACCAGGCAAGCAGGCAAGCAGCTGAATAGTCCACTAGGCAAGCAGATGAGCAGCCCACCAGACGAGCAGCCAAGCAACTGAGCACTCCACCAGCCAAGCAGACAAGCAGCTGAGCAACCCACCAGCCAAGCAGGCAAGCAGCTGAGCAGCCCACCAGCCAAGCAGGCAAGTAGGCAAGCAGCTCAGCAGGCAAGCAGTTGAGCAGTCCACCAGCCAGCCTTGTAGTCAAGCAGCAGAGCACCCGAGTAGCGGAGCAGAAAAGCAGCCAAGTAGCCAAGCAGCCAAACTGCCAAGCAACATAGCTGCAACCAGCCAAGCAGCTGAGTAGGCAAGCAGCTGAGCAGGCAAGCAGCTGAGCAAGTAAGCAGCTGAGTAGTCCACCAGCCAGCCCTGTAGTCAAGCAGAAGAGCACCCAAGTAGCGAAGCAGAAAAGCAGCCAATCAGCCAAGCAGCCAAACGGCTAAGCAGCGCAGCTGCAACCAGCCAAGCAGCTGAGCAGGCAAGCAGCAGTGTAGGCAAGCAGCTGAGAAGTCCACCAGCCAGCCCTGTAGTCAGATAGCAGAGCACCCGAGTAGCGGAGCAGAGAAGCAGCCAAGTAGCCAAGCAGCCAAACGGCCAAGCAGCACAACTTCAACCAGCCAAGCAGCTGAACAGTCCACCAGCCAAGCAGCAAGAAGGGATGATATTTCGCCAGCCCTGTAATCAAGTAGAAGAGCACCCGAGTAGCGGAGTAGAAAAGCAGCCAAGCAGCAAAGCAGCCAAACGGCCAAGTAGTAAATCAGCAACCAGGCAAGCAGCAGAACAGTCCAACAGCCAAGCAGGCAAGCAGCTGAGGAGCCCACTAGGCAAGCAGGCAAGCAGCTGAGCAATCCACCAGGCAAGCAGCCAAGTAGCTGAGCAGGCAAGCTGTTGAGCAGGCAAGTAGATGAGCAGCCCACCAGCCAAGCAGGCAATCACCTGAGCAGTCCACCGGGCAAGCAGGCAAGCAAACAAGCACCTGAGCAGCCCACCAAGCAAGCAGGCAAGCAGCTGAGCAAGCAAGTAGCTGAGTAGTCCACCAGCCAGCCCTGTAGTCAAGCAGCTGAGCACCCGAGTAGGAAAGCAGAAAAGCAGCCAAGCAGCCAAGCAGCCAAACGGCCAAGCAGCAAAGAAGTGACCAGTCAAGCAATAGAAGAGTCCACCAGCCAAGTAGGCAAGCAGCTGAGCAGCCCACCAGGCAAGCAAGCAAGCAGCTAAGCAGCCCACCAAGCAAGCAGGCAAGCAGCTGAGTAGTCGACCAGCCAGCCGAGTAGTGAAGCAGGAGAGCACCCGAGTAGCAGAGCAGAAAAGCAGCCAAGCAGCCAAGCAGCCAAACGGGCAAGCAGCACAGCTGCAACCAGCCAAGCAGTTGAACAGTCCACCAGCCAAGTAGGCAAGCATCAGAGCAGCCCACCAGGCAAGCAGCTGAGTAGCCAACCAAGCAAGCAGGCAAGCAACTGAGCAGGCAAGCAGCTAAGCAGCCCACCAGGCAAGCAGGAAAGTAGCTGAGCAGCCCACTAGGCAAGCAGGTAAGCAGCTGAGTAGCCCACCAGTCAAGCAAGCAAGCAGCTGAGCAGCCCACTAGCCAAGCAAGCGGGCAAGCGGCTGAGCAGCCCACCAGCCGAGCAGGCAAGCAGTTGAGCAGCCTACCAGCCAAGCAGGCAAGCAGGTGAGCAGTCCAGCAGCCAACACCAGTGCACCGCAACAATGACGTATGTCTCTGCCGAAGTCGTGCGTGCGCGGCTTGTCCGTGAGGGCCGATCTGCGCCTTCGGCACACTTCACCGTCGTTGTCGCGATGCCTTGTTGTCGTCGCGAGTGGTCGTAGTCGGCGAGCAACGCTGTTGTCTGCAAAAATCCCTGGCATTCGGTACTGTCGTCTGCTTCGTTCACTAACGATGACACGAGTCTCCGTCGTCGGAGCGATAGTCTGTCGTCCACGCGGTGCTCTATGGGCTGCGGGGTCGCCGCATTTGGCGTGGACACTGCGTATGCTTGCCTATGGCGAGGCAGGCAGTTCAGGATACACGGATAGAGGCAGGAGGCGGTATGACGTGCGAGGCAGGCTGTGCAGGTTGCAGAGCACCTTCGATGTACGAGGTGACAGTGATTTGCGACAACAGGTTGAGGAGATGCAATGGTGGCGCAAGCCATGGCGGGAAAAAGTTGAGAGCGTGGAAGGGAGGGCATTAATCGGTGCACTGGCGTAGGAAAAATGCCATTCGCACGTCAAAGTCGCGGAGGAGGCACGAAACGAAACTGAAAAAAAATTCAAAATGGAATTACACTACAAAAGTCGAAAACTAACAGTTAGGACGGAATGGCAACCTGGAACACACACATTGCTTGACATTGAACATCATACCAAATTCCAACGACGACGTCAACAAGGGAATCCTCCTTGCCACATCGACTGACGAATAAAGTTTAGCCATCCTCGCAGGTAATTGGCGGACGGTGTTACGTTGACGTCGACGACGTGAACCAGCGAATGGGGATAGATGCAACGAATGGTGGGGCGAAATTGTGCATGATAGGGGTGGTGAATGCACATGCTGGAAATTACATGCCACATACACATCCGATTCGTGAATGACATGTATGTTGTGTAACTAATGTTTCATTCACGTTCACGGAAGGGCACATTGGAGTTCGTGACGTTTCAGAGGAGTTTGACGTTTTGGAAATGTAATAGCTCGTGCAAAAAGACAAGACATTGCCACGTACTTGCGAAGGCAAAAATCGGCAAGGAGCCGCACATCTAGACACGTCCATCCCAGGCTGGACAATACTGTGAAGGCGCCGACAATCGAAAACGTTCTTTGACAGTTATTAAAGCGACAACATGAAACACTTGTACACGATGTCGCAGGGTGGAACAACATAAACGTTCGAGATACACGCCAAAACAAAAATGTTGACGAGAACACCTGGAAGAAGACACGGTATTCACTATGCGAACATGGCACGGGGGGGCGCGTTTGCCATAACGTCGATCTCCGACATCTATTCTATGCGAAAAGATAACTTTTTAGCGATGAAAATTTCTACGTTGAGATATTCAAGTGAAGGCGAAAGTGGACAAGAAATAGAAATGACCACGTACCCCACGGGGTATGTCGCGTCGACCATGTAAAAAGCGGGGCGTCCTGCGTTCAAGTTTTTTAAGACGAGGCTCCTCGTGACCCAAATTTTCAATGCGGGGCGGATGGTGCTCAAATTCTGGGCCGCGGGGTGGATAGAGCTTCAGTACGAAGTCGACAGGGTATGCCGTTACTTTGCCGTTTGGCAATGCGCAGTGAAGGCAGCTCTCACAACCGGATGCAGGTCGAGTGGAATCGACCACGAACTCAGAAGTAAAGCAAATATTCATGGCATAAACTATGACGTCAGGGAGAAAATTACACAACGGGGTCCGGAGACAGGTATTCCCAACCACAGCTCAGAGTTCCGCGACGGCTGGGCACTGTTGTCGACTCAGCATGCCAGCGCTGCAAACCATCTCCAGCATAGTCCACCGCATCGCAGGTCACAGATTGAGGGCGTACCAGCCAACCCGGGCTTTCTGACGTGGATCGTGAAAGGTCTCCACAAGTGGGACGCGGAAAGCAGGGATTGGGATCGATTTCACGAGACCGCCAGCTTGGATCGACATCCGATTACAGCTAGGTATATGGAAAAAAAAAAGACGAAAACTGAGATTTACCTTGGCCAGTAAGTTGACTGACGTACGATATTAACATCGCCTTGGATGTTAGAGACAAACCCGCCACTTACATTATGACATTCATCAATCCATTGTGCATAAGAATGACGACAACTATTACCGATGGTACTTTGAAGTAAGAGAGAAGCCCTAGATAAATGCGCATGCATAACCAGTCCCTATTTGTGGTTCACTGAGCATGGAACCAAACAATCGTGCCATTATAGAGCTTAGTAGCTGGGGTCCAATTAACTCAAGATACGAGTCATAAGTTCCATCAGCAAGCATGTACACAAAGTCCCAATCAAAAAGCAAGGCTTGACACTACTCTTTGACAGTGCATATTTGATTTGCGTCCACAAATCTTCTACAAATACAAATCCAATATGGATGAAAAGATTTGAAAGGAAACCAAATGTATGCTCCTAACTTCACAAAATTGGATGTGCATTTGGTGTATAGAACCCCACAACAAAATATGCATGGAATTTTTTGATTGTTTTTATACACCTTGTGTAAACATATGGTATTTAGTAACCCACAACACCGTGGAAAGACACCAACACTTGGGGGCCTAATGCAAAAGCTTTACGATGTAGTAATAGGCCGCAAACAAGAAAACAATGCTACATAATTTGGTGGAAGAAATGGTACAATCTCTTACAGTCCTTTTGTCTTTTATTTGGTCAACCCTTTGGAAAATCAGGTTCCTCCACTACATGTGTGAGAGGAAATATAGGAGCCGGTGATAGCATCGCCAAAGTGACATATTAGATTCCAAGATTCTCTACTAATGGGTCCTTAAAGATGTCTCCAAAGTAAAAAAAGAAAGTTGAACGTACCACGTAAACAAGGTTGTTGTCTTTGTATATTTCTTGCACTTAAACCCTTATAAGACATGTATCATTCAAGATTATCATAAAGAGTGATTCTATTGGAAAGTCAGGTATCTTTAAGAATCTCACTAGTAACTCTAAAACGCATTCATGTAATTGACTGTGCAAAGTACATTCTTAACATATGGAGACTCAATACAAGTGAAAAAAATTTACTTTAATCCATATGTTTTTCTTGTTCATTGAAGTGAATGAGTAAATCTATTTCATTTACTTAACTAACCATTTGAAAATTCTATATGTATCCACGTCTAATTTGTAAATGTACGTTCTTCCCAGCCATGGAATGCGGTGGTAAGGTATCCACACTCTTTTCATAGACTTGATTTGCCTCCATAACCTTTTTTCTAATGGTGTATTGAAAATCATCAAAATGTGTTTTTCAAGGCATCAAATATTCTAGAAAGTCAACGTGGTGGTCACATAAGAACGTATATAGGTGTCCCTTGGAACCACCTCACGATAGGAATGTGCTTCCTAAGGGGCACTACAATATGGGCACACCCCCATATTTTGATGTTTGCGACCATACCCATAACAAGTTAACATGCCTTGTAAGCCTATCATTAGTTTCTTATAGGCTTGTAGTTGAGCGGGATCCAGTGGCATTAGAATAATGTGAAAACCTATCTGATTTCCCTCAATAAAGATGAAGCTTGAATGATGCCTCCTATTTGTGAAGCTTTTAAACGTGGAATATTCCACATTATGGTGTTGTGTACAAATGAAACCAACCCAACTTCATATTACCAAATTTCAAAGACGTTTATGTAAATTTAATGGTGCCAACCTTTGTGACCTAAAAACGTGCCATAAACGAAGCTATGTTTGTTTGGGTATGTTTCTCTAAGTAATTTCAATGCAAAGATGAATCTATGATCAAAACCAAAAGCATCATGGCATTGTCGTTAAAATAAAAAAATACCCTTAGGTCACATGCATGAGAATTCACTTTGTTATGAGTGTGACCTAAGGCTCTAACTAATGATCAACATTCCCTTACTTCCTCTCATGGAAAAGATTCCATTTAAATTATTTTCATATTGAAGTAAGAGAAAATCAAATCTGTGTGAAAAGGAAGAACTCATATGATGGCAAGGAAAGGGGAAGGAATGTAGCGCGCACATGCTTTGTGCCATTAGAATCAATATTTCTCTATTGAAAATTCACTTTACGCTTATGTTGATCATGAAAGGGACATGCTGGAGTCTAGTTGGACTCTCACTCGAGAAGCATCTCTTGGAAAGATAAAAGATACAAAGAGTGTTGTGAAGGAAATCTATTATGGCACTCCTCCCGTACTCTAAAAAGACACTACTAGATCCCATCATGAAATCGATGATTATTCGATTCATGTGCAATTTAATCCAAATCAATACACTTTCAAATGTGTGTACTAGAGGAAAACATACAATGAGGAAGTTTCCATGAAAAAACATTAAGTGTAGAGAATTTGTCTTTAAAATGTTTTTGAGACTCAAGTTCATGCATGAGTGTGTGTTAAAAAACACAAATTATTCCATGATATTTCTTCACAAAAAGAGACACACAAAAAATCACAACTAAAAATTTAACAAAAATAATGCATAAAAACACCTAGTGGTGTTTTCATTCAATGAATACATGTAGTGTACACTTCATGTTATCACTAGACCATTGGAAACCGACCTATGTTTTAATTTTAATTTTTTTGTGCAGAGGGATA
Organism: Penium margaritaceum; assembly: GCA_023375785.1. NCBI lineage: Eukaryota > Viridiplantae > Streptophyta > Zygnematophyceae > Desmidiales > Peniaceae > Penium > Penium margaritaceum. The sequence goes on from SZWC01004189.1 coordinate 120,549, forward strand.
AAGTGAAAGGTTAACGAATGCGTTAGACAAAATGACACTTAATGGGTAGGTTAAAGTCGAATAGTTGTTTAAGTTGTAAGCCGTTAATATCATCAGTGTGGTGCTACTCGAGTTTGAATATAGAGGTGCTAGTTAGCTAGATCCCCTCTCCCCCCAAGAACTCAAGATTTTATAAGGATTATGTTATTAGGAGTTGCCTAGGAGCGTTTTTTTAAAACTAGTGTATTTCAATAAAGGTGCACACATTGAGGTACCTTATTCTAGAAACCATGTACGCTCTCGATACACTCGTTGATGTGATTCCAAGATACACTCATGGATTTTATGTTAAGGGGGGAATTGGGATGCCATCATTGTGCGTTCAAAGTACATTAAAGTGTGTTAGTATACTCTTCTAGTCAATTGCGTAAACAAAACAAGAGATGTTGAATGCTCGGACCTGGAGGCTAAAAAGAGCAAAATGAAGATGTACACAAGTATGTGTTTGTCTTGTGTAACAAACACATCCTTCCATAGAGTCCTACACTTAACTCGTCCAATTTTAAGGTGTCCATATATTTGGATCCCCTATAGATATCAAAATGTCTTTGAGTGGTATGTTACATACATTACATTGAGAAGCCTTATTTTAACAATTATACTTGGGGGTAGGTGTGTATATGATTATGTACAAGTGAGAAGGATTTTGTTTCCAAAGTTTACTCCATAATGCACTTCCTTGATACACTTGATGGTTTTGTGGAGGGCGGGGGGGGGAGGGGAGTTGGGGTCATTATGTGGCCAGGTCGAAGTACATACAGTTCTTTATGAAGAGCTCTATGGATGGTTACGTAAACTTAGCGACGGATGTCGAGAAGGATGATTTATTAGAGATTATGGTTATTGGAGAGGTTTTTGAACTACTGTATAAGATGGGAGGTGTGGATATGCAAATGCACAATTAAGAAAAACAATTGTTTCCTAAACACACTCGACATGTTTTCTTTATACACTCAGGGGTTTTCTAAGAAGAGGGTAAGGTCATGTTTGAGTTGCATTATGGAAGGGTTGAAGTTAACTAAGCTTCGTTTTTCCCAGAATATAGGTGTTAATGTATACAAAAAAAACACGTCATATGTTGAAAGTCAAAAGTTAACTTTTACACTATGTATATGTACACGAGGCCATCTCATTTTGTTTTTAACCATAAACTTACCCCTATCATTTATAAATATACTTTTTCACATTTTGGAGGGTCGTTTCACCCATACTCTTCCCCCTTGAAGTTGTTTGGGATGGTGGATAAGAGAGTGTTCTAAGGGGATAACTTGAATTATTGTTTTAGAAAGAAGGTGTTCACATGGTCATTTAGAAGTCTCAAAAAATTCGTCCTCCATCACACTCCTTGATACCATTTCTTAAGATACTCATGGGTTATGCGAGGTAGGCGGGCTTTTTCTTCAAGAAAATATCTCCCAACACCCTCTATGAATGTAACCCTTGGGTAAAACATCAAAGGATATTAATGGAAATGAGGTTTTGTATCGCCTTGAACAATATATTACACAAATGAGCGTAACATAACAAATGTATGAATAAGGAGGCATGTATAATCTCTATGGAAGAAATTAACTGCATGAAAGTTCTTAGATGGAAAAATAAACTTCAAAAACGTGCAATTGATATTGTTATGTAGAAAACTTTAAGATGACTTGTACCAGAGATGTTATCCAAAACAGATTAAACACCTTGATGTAGGCGTCTATTAGTTATACTAAAGCACATTTACTAAAGAATTGTTTTATACAGTATGAAATGTGGAAAATCAATCATAAATGACACGTTCTATATCAAATTATTTCAGTGACCTTGTTTTACATGTCTTATCTTTCATGACCAATCATTCAACTTTCCTTGAAGTAAAGATTTTAAGGCTTGCTAAAGAAATGAAATGTGTTTTAAAACAAGACATTGCTTATTTTAGTAAAACATGAACATAAATTATGGGATTTCATAGCTTCTTATTGATTGTATCTAATGTGGAAATGGACCTCTCGGAGGTTTGAACAAGCTTTCATAGTGAAATACCAATAAGGTGACAATGGAAGCATATTAGAATCGGTTTTTTTTATTCTTCTGCCGTTGTGAACAAAACAAATTGCAATGTTTTTTTCACTCATTTGCAATGAATGCATTGAAAACATTCATCTCTTTTCGATAATGGAATTGACTCCTCAATGTCCTTTTTTCATATAATTAGTAAATCATTTGCTTGTTTATGTCTTTTTTGGAATGCTCTTTCCATGTGAATTGATTTCAAGTATGTTTCAGGTTGATGAATGGATTCAATAATCCATTAAATGCATGCTTTTTTTTCAATTATTTTTTTTTATTTTATGCAATTCATTAGAGAATCTTTGAAATTCTAGTCTTTAATTTCTAGAATACAAGACCTGGTCAAATTAATGAAATGTGAAGCCGAAGAAAAAATAGTACATAACTGAAGTGTAACTTATATTTGAATCTGTGGATTATGAAAACGTTAATGAGGTACGGATATCATTGAAAATTAAACCTCAACATTTATACATTCCAAAACATTGATCCTCCTGCCTACAACTCTTGTACTTCAATGTGATATGAATGTCACATTGGCACAACAACTACCGCGGCAAATTGACCAGCCCTACCCACATTAGACAAGGGGCTAATGGTTTCTTGTATCTAAAATGAAATTCACCTTGTAATCTTATTTGAATAAAATTTAAAGTCAAAGTGAATGTTTTGATGTTTTATTATCTTCTCATAGCTGAGGCTGCAATCACCACTATTCCGCCAAGGTAAATAGGAAACAATATCTGAGAAGTAATGCATTACTCTCACACCATGGTATAATTGCAACATTAACATTGTGATGCAAATCATTGGTTTTAGCACATAAGACTATCTATTAATATTTTCTTGTTTAACATACAATGCGTAATGTACATATTGCACTTTCAAGTTCCATCTTATTACAGTCTAAGGAAGCCTTGAAAACAAGTGGAATGATGCATTTTTGTTTCATTAATGCATTAAAACACATTGCTTGCTTTAAGTTGCTTTGTTTTGGCTCTCTTTAACGACCTTACAATCCTTAGTAGCCCATCATGCTTCAACATCACTTATTCTGAGTGCACCCAAAACTTCATTCCAACCCGTCATATAGGCAATATTTCTCCACTAGTGCTTTTCTTCCTCCAACATCCCCTTCTTCTCTAGCCATTATCTCCTCTTCACTTACATCCTCCAATATTATCCCACCTGAAGCCCCACTTTCATGTACACACTTACCTCTTTTTCCTTCTTGAGTCCTTTTCTTTGTTATTAGTATAGCTCGATCAACCTACCCATATGTTTTACCAAAAATCACTACACTCTCATCCTCCTTGATGAATGTTTCCATGTTCTTCCTCATAAAGAAGATGTCATGAATAATGGTAAGTCTTGTCTGACTACTTCTCGAGCTTTCGTGTTTATGTGCTCCTTGTATGGATTTCTCATACACACTTTTTAAACCTTTGACTCCATATACATCTTCCCATCCTCCACCATCTATTCATCACATGAGTTTACATTTTACCTCTTTCCTTCCTTATTATTTCATTCATCGCACACTCTGAAGATAGATGGCTTGTAGAATTATGCGCTTACCATTTACAAACTGTTAGAGGTGGCTATTATTATGCTTATCTCTCAAGTCAATCTAGCGTAGCCGATTTTGGAATAAGAGGAACGTGTAAGGAGTTCCGGTATTTTCTCCTCAAGATTCAGGGTTCAACAGTGGAGTTCTTGTGCTTGTATAGGCTACATTTGGTTATGTCATCTAGGTATTAAGGAGAATGGACCCCAGAGTTATATGAACTTGTGTTGTGTATGTAGAAGGGCTCTGCATGCATGTGGACTAAGAATGATGAGTAGATGTGGAGTGTGACTACACACTGTTGGGTATAGGGCTTTATCCATTGGGGATTGGTTTACACTTCTCTCGATAGTGTGAATCACCAAACAATGGGTGCAGCATGAGCACGGCTCAGCAACAGTATGCAATTCCTAATGTGGGGACCCCTCTGCATTCATGCATTCATGCACGACAAAGCACTTTATCAATCCATGGATGCGTGAGTCATTTGTCACATGCATAGCAAGAAGTAGAGATCGCTCTACATCAGTGTAGTAATGCCCGACTCAAAAGCAAGAGGTGCTGCGAGGCTACTACTTATAGTAAGGTTCCCATGCTTGAAATGCCTTTAGGTATAGGCTGAAACTTCTACCAAATTTGATAGCTATCAACTTGCTAGCGAGTGTTGGTTTTTGTGAGCTTGCAATGACAAAGCCACCGCGTGCTCTGATGTAGCAAGGGGGTCCCCTGCTACCGTAGGATCTTTTGTGTCCAGCAAGCATGCCTTGTACACTCTGTTCAAAAACTAGCGGAAGCAAGAATTATGGAATAGAATCTTGTTAAAAGTACAAGTATTGTACAAGGAATAACAACTATGCAAACAGCTCAGCGGTGTGCTCTAACATAACTCCTGGACCTAAACTGGGGCGCAACGCCTTGCTAGGCCGTCAAGGCTGTCGGAGCAAGGGTCTCGGCACAGCCACCGTCGCAACAGTGAACGACCTTCAGGATGTCAGGGCGTCCTCCTCCCAGGCTGGGAGGCCTTGCCAGGCTTACAGGGGCCTTGGAGGGATTGACCTCCTCCCAGGCTGGCAAAGCTTGCCAGGCTTACAGGGATCCTGGAGGGATCACCAGCATCGTCCTCCACCCAGGCTGGCACGCAAGTGCCAAGCTTACAGGGGTCTTGGAAGGAACTCCTGCAGCATCTGGTTGAAGGTGCTCTGGTGCTAAGGCAGGGAGCCTTGCACGTGGTTTTGGAGTGATGATACTGGCGATGCTGGGATGCTGAGAGGTGGCAGGACCTCCGCCTTTTATACTTGAGGTCCTGGCAAGTTGACCACCTGAACGAGAAGTTTCCTTCAGGTTGTTCAGGTCTACTGCCACCTCTGCCTCACTCTTGAGAACCTTCCATCCAATGGAAGCTTCCTTCAGTCCTGGGCTCTTACAGATACCTGTGCTGCTCCAAGGGGAAGCTTCCTCCTTTAGGAAGCTTCATCAGGTCTTCAGGTGAAGCTTCACCTGAAGGTTGCTTGTTCATCAGGCCTTCCTATGATGATCGTTGATCTCGCCATGCTGCCGCATCAGGCCCGTTGATCAGGATCCACCTGAAGCTCGCACCAGATTGGCCCATGTTGGTAGAAGGGGCCTTGACTCCATACATGAGGTTGCTGATGTAGTGGAAGCCTCATGTTCAGGGTGCATGATGCTTGCCCAGTCAGCTACAGGACTCCCTGACCAGGGTGGCTGTGCAGTACTATGCAGCAAGTAGCTCTCCTCTTCCTAGAGCCAGCTTAGGGGCATGCGCGAGCCTCTTGCGCATGCCAGCACAGTATCGTACGTTTCAAGCCCTTTAGGCTACTCCAGGGCTGGATGCCAGAATCTGTCTGGCCTGTACGGAAGGAAATTCCCAGTCGACGTAGACCCTCGAATCCACCGTAAAATCCGTAACTTTCCGTACAGTGCTCCTAACGCAGTACCGTCTTCACCATATCGCAGCTTGGCACCAGCGCAGTAATCGCTTTACTCAACTCTCCCCCTCGATTGGTGTGTTGGTGATTCGAAAAAGTGTCTCACTTGCGTGCTCTCGAGAAACTGCTTGACTCACTCAGCCTCGGAGTGCCCTTGAAAATGGGGCCGACTCGTGGCCTCGGTCTATGGTAAAAATCCCCGAACGTCTAAGATCGAATGTCGGCTGCTCGACTCCAAAAGGAATGAGGCTGTTGAATTTGTTTGAAAACTCGGTTGGTCTTTTCGGCTCCACTTGGGTGCAGGCACTCCGTTTTGGATTTTGTTTTTTTTTTGTGACTCTGCAGGTCGAAAAATTCGAGCACCACCTCTTTTGGCTCGTTTCTGGCACTTCCAGGACTCCCGGGAGCCGTTTTTTGAGTTTGGAGCACATGGGTGACCCCAAAAAGGCTTCGGGTGAGGTCGGTGTCACTTCACCACTTTGACCTTTTGTTGTTGCTTGGTGGTGAAGCAAATCTTCTAGAAGGCATGCACCGTGCTTTGCATGCACGTGCGTTCGGCGGTCCTGTGCGAGGTGGCGGCTGCATAGCGGGGCCACTTTGAGGACCACTGTTGGGACCGCTGTTGGGACCGCCAATGTGAGCAGTGGCATGGGAGAGTATAAAAGGTTGCTGCCTCCAGTCACACAACAGCCTCAGTGGCTTCTCCCCACGTCACGTTAGGCTGCTGCCCTTGAAGTACTCTGCACCTCGTCTCCACCTCCTTCAAGGTCTTTCTGTAGGCTAGCGCCATGGCTGGGGCAGATTTGGTGCCCTTCCAGCCCTCCACGACCGATTCTTGGTTGTTTTTGACTCAACCCCTCGCGACTTACGCGTTTCTGCCACGTTTGGTCGGTCGTTTCAGCCGTTCCATCGATTAGGCTTGGACGCCACTTCTGACGCTTTTCCGTGCGTCCATGGCGTCCAGCTGTTGGGACTTGGCTTCGTGGTCGGATCCGTTCGTTCTGGTCGCGTCTCTGGACCGGTTCGTCGCTTTCTCCCGGAGATCTTGGAGCTCGCAGTTGGTCACCGACGCTGCCGTCCGGTTTTCCAGGATCACCTCGCCAACTGCCCGTAGCGAGCGAGCAAGCTGCGCGAAGAGGAGCGCCAGCAGCTTTTAGCTTTTTTTTTCCTTCTTGCTCGTCGTCGGCTGGTCTGGCCCGTTCTCGTGTGCCCGCCTGCCGAGGGCCTCCCCCTCGCTTTCCGCCGCCATGTTGCGGCTTTGTGAGGAGCCCTGCCGTCGCGGCAGGGCTCTGCTGCGGTCGATGCAGCCGTCACGGCAGGGGCCCTGCCGCGGTCGATCCTGTTGCCGCGGCAGCTCGCGCTAGCCCACCTCGCCATCGCGGCGAGCTGGTGCGGTGTGCGACATCCCCCTCCCCCTCGCTCAGCAGCCAGCCGCTGAGCTGGCACTGATGGGGGTCCGTTCCGCTCGAGGAAGCGAGCGACTTCCTCCTCCCCCTTTTTTTTTCCGGAAGCCCTGTTTCGCTCGCGCGAGCGAGCGATTTCTCCTCCTCCTCCCTTTTTTTTCTTTTCTCGGAGGACGTGTTCTGCTCGCGAGAGAGAGCGAGTCCTCTTTTTTTTTGTCGAATCGCACGGCTGCACCTTCTGTCACTTTGTGCACCGGTGCGACTTTCTGAAAAAAAAGGACTGCTTCAGGTCCAATTGCCTGAGCTGACCTATTCCAGTCCAACTGAGCAGCAAAGTGAGCTGCTTCTCGGAAACATCCAGGACTGGCTTTCTTTGCTTTGCAGTTCTTCCACCGCTCCAAACGTGCACTGTGCAAGTAGCTGCTGCCGCTCGTTGATGTCGATGGAGGCTGCTCCAGCTGATGATGTCACCACTCGTCGTTGAAAGTGGTCAGGTCCGCTTTCGTAAAACAGCTGTAATAAATGTTGATGTAGATGTTTACAGTAATAACTGCTACCAGCTGCTTCTCTACAGTTGCAGAGTGCCACTCTGCTGCCGTTGTTGATGGAGCGGCCTTCCTCCATTTTTTTTTCTCGCCATCTTGGCCCGCTGACCTGCCGTAGTGGCTCGCCAGCTGCGACAGCGTTTCGCGACCGCAGTGCGGTGGTCGCATTCAGCGCTGGCCGATCCACGAGAAGCTGTGTCGACCACCATTATTTTTTCCTTTCTGTTGCTCCGTTCCAAGTGTGCAGTGCGAGCGCCACTTGTGCACATGGACGAGAACGACAGCGGCTGGTTCCGTCGATGACGTCATCACCCCGCGCCATCGCAAGTGGTCAGGTCAATTTTGCAAAAAAAGGCCCGACGAGAGCTGCTGCAAATTTTGCAGCAACATTTGCTGCTGCCAGCCGCCTGTCAGGAGTTGTAGCAATTGACTCCGCCTCCGTAGACAGTGGTCGACATCCAAATCCAGGAGAAAACTACAACTGCCTTTGTTTATCTCCTTTTCACCCTCTTTCGACTGCAATCCTTGATGCTTTCAAATGAGTTGCGGCAGAATTGAAAAATACATGGCAAAACAATCTCTCTCTCCCTCAAGGTGGAGAACGTCTCCTCCTCCGGCCTCCTCTCCCTTGTGGATGAAGGCCTGGAGAGAGGCGGTGGCGCTTTTGGCCCCACAACACTACTGCCAATTAGTTCACGAGAGCGCGAGAATCTCCACCGGCATTGCGTCCATACAGAATCTTTCTGTCATGTATGCCACCTCCATGAGATGGGCTTATTGCATCCGTAGTTTGACTCCAACTCGCATGCCACCCTGGTTGAGGTGGGCTTACTGCCACCCCCTGCCAACACGTCAGGAACGTAGTTTGTGGAGCACAGCTCCATCACACATGCCACCTCCATGAGGTGGGCTTACTGCAACCACCTCCCGACACGACAGGTTTTGTTTTGTTTTTTTTTTTGTGTAGCTTTGCTTCTTTGCAAGACTACTGCGAGGTCTGTAGGGGACCTTTCACTCCTCTTGGACGTCGCATGCGTCCAAATGCCGTTGCGTGGTAGCATCGGCTCATGAGTGCAACTACTGGCTTACGGGCCGTCAATGTAGCCACCTCTTTGAGAACCTTTTTTTTGTCAATTTCTTTTTTCTTCCTCTTCTTCTTCCGCTTCCTCTCCTGCCCGATGCGCGCTGCAAGGTGGGTAGTGGAGATGCGGAACAGACAAGCCGAGTTGTTCCTAAAGACACTCAGCCTTGTCGTCGTTGTGTTGGCGCCGCTGACTTGCTGGTCTATGGTGGTGAGCTGATTTGTTGCTTCCACCTTGTCGCCTCTTCCACCGATGACATGCCGAATGGTTGAGAGATGTGATGCTCTTCACGTCAAAATGCTGCTTCTCGCAGCTCGTTCTTAGAGCTGGAGAAAATGGCATGATTTTCATGGTTTCTGTTCTCAGGGAGCTTTGTCCGGATCCTCCAGAGTAGCTCGTCACTTTTGCCTTGCTCCAGTGTAGAGCTTGGCAGATGTGTGATGCATCCATTCCTGTTGATCTGTTGCAAATTTGCTGATTGCCGTGGTTGCAACTTTTGAAGTTACTGATGTGCTTTCCTCGTGTGATGGGGAAAAGCAAGGTTGGACAGGGCCAATTGCTTGTGTCAAACATTGACATTGAGCCGTGTCCACGGTTGCTGGACAAGCCAAAGGCTTTTCTTGCAGAGCTGCAAGTTCCGGCCGTTGTCCCACGGCCTCGTCCGGTGTTGCATTGGCCACCGTTGCTTGCTTATTACTCCTCCAAGTGCAGATACGGCTGATGGCATCGCTCGAGACATGACAAGCTCCGACGATGAAGGAGCAGATGTGACTTTCGACAGCAATGGTGCTTGCACTCTTTGGTATGGCTCCCCTTGGCACATGTGATTGTACAGCTGCTGCGATCGAGCCACCCATGGTTGCATCTGAGAGATGCGTGCAAATGCAGTTGCACACATCTCTTGCTCCTGTTGGCAAAGGAGCTTATGTGCACTAATCTGCTGTTGAGTCACCGTGCTTCCATCTGTGAAAGCACTTCCTCCTTCTGTCATGTGAGAAACAGTACCAAGTGGTCCTGCTCCGCGTGTCATCAAAGCACTTGATGGTTGTGCCTTAAACTGCTGCATCGTGTTAGTGCACGTAGATTCTTGTGATAGCACCAATGCTAGCGTGACTGTTGGTGGCATAACCAATGCCACTCCTACTTGCGGCGGTTGCACAGTTGTTGCTGGCTGCTGCACCAACGGGAGGTAGAGTTTGTACTGCATCTCCTCCATCTGGTATAGCTGGTATTGAAGCTTTAACATCCAAGCTTCATTCTGCTAGCGTTTCCCCTTCCAAAGGAGAACTCAACAATTGAACAAATGTTGCCACAAGTCATCCATCGCACGTTCATGACCTTGACGTGCGGTGGTTACTTCAAGCGTGTGCAACGCTTCTTCTGCCAAACGCCTTGGCTCTTCAACTCCTAGCGTTGGCTCTGCCACATGGAAGCTGTCTTCCAAGCTCATGGGCAGACTTGGTGGCACGGATGGACGATGAGACGGTGTACCATCGGCACCCCTGTTCTCCATCTCTATCGTGCTCTTCCTCTTCAGTGAGTTGTGCAGGTAGACTGTCGCCTTCGACGTCTGCGCTGCACCTCGCGAAAGGAGACACCTGATGTCTCCGACATAGGCTGGAGCACTCCATCTCCATACGAATTGCAAGAAGTGGTGGGACCGCTCCTCCAGCGGGTACGGGTCCTTCTTGAGCCGCAAAATCATGAAGCACTAATGCTTGGAGCACATACTGAGCTTGTGCCATGGGTGGCACAATTTGGGTAGGTTGTGGCTGCTCAGCCACAAACGTCGATGGCACGCCTCCTTGAGGTGGTGCAGACGGCTGCACTTGCAGAGACATGGCTGGCAGCATGACTAGAGGAGGGCTGACTTGAGGCAGATGTGCAGATGATGCGTGTGAACCCTGTTGCCACTCCATTTGCTGTTGTTGTTGCCGCTGGTTCTGAAGCTGTTGCTGTTGAAGCTGTTGTTGCTGAGCCCATGCCAGCTGCTGCTGAAGTTGTGCGATTTGGGCTTCTTGAGCCGCATGTGACTGTTGTAACTGCTGCGTCTGCGATGCTTGAGCGGCATAGGTAAGCTGCTCTTATTGACGTAGGATTTCTTGAGCGGCAATCTGCAGCCTCAGCGCCTCCCTCTCTTGCCCCACAGCTTGACGTGCTAGGATTGCTTGTTGTGCCATACGTTGCGCCTCCCAACCCAAGCGTTGCGCTTCTGCAGCTTGGTGTTGTGCGTGGTCTGCAACATGGCGCCCCTGCTCTTAACCCATGCGCATGCCATACAGAACTGATTTGTCATCAGGTGTAGGAGAAGCTGACTGAGCGTTCTCCTCTTCCATGTTGCTCGTGCTTCTGTGCAGGTGGAATGCCGCTCACGCGCATGAAGTGGCGTCACCTCTGCCTCTGGCTCATTACTTGTACAGGGTTGGTGGAGAACGTCTCCACCACCAATGTAGTCTGTTGCTACTGCTGCTACAAACTGCTGAGAGCACCACCTAGAGCTGTAATACCATGTAAGACATGGTATGCTCTCCGTCTTGTGGAAGCCGCACGACCCAAATGTCGATCCTGCTGCACGCTTAGGAGAAGGCGAACGTCGCTCCTCCTCAAGCTTGTACAAGGATGGTGAAGGACTGCTTCACCAATCCACACTGTTGTTGCTGTAGCTGTTGCTACTGCTGCTGCAACAACATAGGCTGGACAAAGAACCTACTGCTCTGATACCATGTTGGTTTTTGTGAGCTTGCAGTGACAAAGCCACCGCGTGCTCTGATGTAGCAAGGGGGTCCCCTGCTGCCGTAGGATCTTTTGTGTCCAGCAAGCATGCCTTGTAAACTCTGTTCAAAAACTAGCGGAAGCAAGAATTATGGAATTGAATCTTGTTAAAAGTACAAGTATTGTAAAAGGAACAACAACTATGCAAACAGCTCAGCGGTGTGCTCTGACATAACTCTTGGCCCTAAACTGGGGCGCAACGCCTTGCTAGGCCGTCAAGGCCATCGGAGCAAGGGTCTCGGCACAGCCATCGTCGCAACAGTGAATGGCCTTCAGGATGTCAGGGCGTCCTCCTCCCAGGCTGGCAGGCCTTGCCAGGCTTATAGGGGCCTTGGAGGGATTTACCTCCTCCCAGGCTGGCAGAGCTTGCCAGGCTTACAGGGATCCTCGAGGGATCACCAGCATCGTCCTCCACCCAGGCTGGCACACAAGTGCCAATCTTACAGGGGTCTTGGAAGGAACTCCAGCAGCATCTTGGTTGAAGGTGCTCTGGTGCTAAGGCAGGGAGCCTTGCACGTGGTGTTGGAGTGATGATACTGGCGATGCTGGGATGCTGATTGGTGGAAGGACCTTCGCCTTTTATACTTGAGGTCCTGGCAAGTTGACCACCTGAACGAGAAGTTTCCTTCAGGTTGTTCAGGTCTGCTGCCACCTCTGCCTTACTCTGGAGAACCTTCCATCCAATGGAAGCTTCCTTCAGTCCTGGGCTCTTACTAATACCTGTGCTGCTCCAAGGGGAAGCTTCCTCCTTTAGGAAGCTTCATCAGGTCTTCAGGTGAAGCTTCACCTAAAGGTTGCTTGTTCATCAGGCCTTCCTATGATGATCGTTGATCTCGCCATGCTGCCGCATCAGGCCCGTTGATCAGGATCCACCTGAAGCTCACACCAGATTGGCCCATGTTGGTAGAAGGGGCCTTGGCTCCATACATGAGGCTGCTGATGTAGTGGAAGCCTCATGTTCAGGGTGCATGATGCTTGCCCAGTCAGCTACAGGACTCCCTGACCAGGGTGGCTGTGCAGTACTATGCAGCAAGTAGCTCTCCTCTCCTGGAGCCAGCTTAGGGGCATGCGTGAGCCTCTTGCGCATGCCAGCACAGTATCGTACGTTTCAAGCCCTTTAGGCTGCTCCAGGGCTGGATGCCAGAATCTGTCTGGCATGTACGGAAGGAAATTCCCAGTCGACATGGACCCGGGAATCCACCGTAAAATCCGTAACTTTCCGTACAGTGCTCCTAACGCAGTACCGTCTTCACCATATCGGAGCTTGGCACCAGCGCAGTAATCGCTTTACTCAACAGCGAGATGGTATAAAACGTGACTAGTCTAACATTCCTCATTCAACATTTTAGTCTTCAACCTAGTTATTTTATTGAAGTTAACCACGCCATCGTCCATGAGTTCTTAATATCACATCAAGCTTAAACACTTTGCAAACCGTTTTTTTGTCCGTAGTAAGTCCTATAACAATTTGCTAACTTGGGCAAGAGGACGCCCCGACTACCTAAAAGCCTATCTACCTCTCTTTCATGGCCACACTACGTGTAAGACTCAAACTACTTTGTTGCACCTTTCTTTCTAGACATTGCCCACCTCTGGGCCATAACATGTGTCTAAGCATGAGTGTTCTAAGGTTGTCTCTAACTGAGTTGTGTTTGATGTTCTCTCTCTTTGAGTAAAGTTCTCTTGAATGATATCCATCTGTCCCGATGTTCTCCTTGTTCAATTTTTCACTACATTTGTATTTGTTTTCAAAGAAAGAGGGTCCTTATAGCAAGGAACCTAACCCTAGCTTCACCCCACAAACATCAACACATAGAATGCACAAACTCCCACGAGTTTAACATGTGGAGGGAGCAAACCTAGAGGTGGTTACGATGTGCCATGTGGAGTAGGTAATTGAAGGAGAATCCACCCTCATTGTTGAAGGAGGCACTATGCTTATGACGTAACCTAAATTGCAAAATATAGAATCACAGGACGGTGCACTAAATGTAATGATCCCATTTGTATTGCATCATTATTGATGTCTTCAAAGTATCACGTACCTTGTTCGTCAACTATTTTTGTGAATGATATCATGTAATTGGTTACCCTTATTAGCTTTAGCTTTATCCATCAATTTTTTTAGCCTTTTTCTTCCTCCACTACAAGTACATGCACTTCAAGTCTCCATGCATGCACCATCTTAACCTTAATGTGAAGGTCATTACCAGGTTTGTGTGGAAACAAATGGCACACAACATCATCGTATAAGTACTGCATTGACGGCTATCTGGCATGCTTTGAGGCTCTTTAGGACATGGTCAAGGGATTATTTCCTCAACTTATGAAGCTTGAATTTGTGAGGCTATGACTTAATGAACATGCATATAACAACAATAAAGTGCTAAAAACCTAACAGAAAGTCACTCACATCACCAAAATATTGCATAAGTGGATGAAAGACGTGTGTCAAAACATGCATGAACTACTTGCGCATCAAACATTTTCTTCTGCCATGTGTGCAACATTAACTTCCTAAAGTAAAACATGATGAAGTTTGCATACGGTTACAAAACTAGAAGGACCAAGGGGTCCTTCGCTCAAATGTAATTAAATAATAAGTGGTAATTCCAAGCACAACACCCTTGCGATAACATTTTTGGCTTCTACGCTTTTATCTTCTAAAAACATTTTTTTTCATTTGGATAGGCAAAATGAACTTTTATCCCGCCGCAGGTACCCTTCGATGTTATAAAACAAAAGCTACAAAGAACGCCTTTTTCTTTCCAATATTGGATGTGGGTTACTTTCAAGGGAAAAGAGAGAGTAAAGGAATACAATTTGCGTGATAAGGATTATAACCATTACGTTCTTATGGTGTTCGATCCCATCACATGTGTTGCTCAATATCACGCCAAAATAGCAACAAAAGAATTCTAACTTCTTTAAAGAGTAGGAAGAGCCTATTGTTAATAGTTAAGGGCAAGGTTGAAAGATTTTCAATGGAGATGACGCTTGGTTTGAAGGCTCCAATCCAAAGTAGTAAGGGTATGTGCTCATCAAAGAGATTTGGAAGATGGTATTGACAAAGACCTCAGTCTAAAAAAGGATACGAGGCTCAAGTCCTTGGCTTTCATTGCCATATTTTGATGATTTCTAAGAAAACAACTTTCCTTTTGCCTAACCAGGCTTGTAGTCAAGTGTTTCAAAATGACAATTAGCAAACACAAAAACTATGAACACAATTTTTCATGCTACTAAGTTCTGACAAAACCTTTAACCTAGAATGATTCTGTTTCAACAAAGTTCATGAACAAGTTTTGACGCCCATATTCAAAATCTTGACTTTCTCACAATGTGATGATGCATGAGACTTTATTGGTAGATTAATCTTTTCAACAAGGGTAAAAAAAGAAGTGAGCATCAAGAACCTTATTGAAACATCCATATAAGACAAAAGTAATGTAAGCATCAATTGCTTGAGCGATACGTTAGATACATGAATCTTATAATGTACGGATAAACCGTTAGATTGTTGGTTTGCATGCACAACAATATGAGCACAGACGTCCATGGATTTCATATTATTTACTATCAACTTCCATGCTTTCATGTCATGACGAGTAGTAAGCTTAATTTGCAATGTTAGTTTTGAAACGTGTTAGTATGGATTGAAAATTAAACAAAAGTCACTATTTTTAACTAAGGATGGAAAGCAAAGTAAAAAGTTTTCAATTTTCATTTAAGAGTGAACAATGCTCATCAAACTTTGCCTATCTAGTGGAAAATTGACAAACACCTTATGAATGAATTCTTCATTCTTATCCAATCATCACTTGAAAGCACCAAATGATTGCGCAAATGTTGAAAGTTGAGATTGAAATCCTTGATCATGAAGCATAGAGGGAGGGGGATGCTACCTTAACATGCAATATGGGTGTTATTCTGCCGGCTATTGTCATTTGGATAGTGTCGCAAGGGGGGGGGGTTCATTACATTTGTGTTCAACTCGACTCTTAGCCAAACAAATTCCACATTGAAATGGATTGGTGTTATTCGGCAATTGTGATGCAATCACCTTGCTAACGTAGGTGAGCACGCATTCCACGATTAATATTTTTTGTGACCCCATCAAAGTGGAATAGATGACAGAAGTAAATATGTAAAAGCATGAAGCATGGTTTATAGGAGAAAAAATGAAAAAAGGGTATGAAAGTGTTTGATGACATCTTAAGGTTTTGTGACATTTTAAGGTTTGCTGAAACATGCTCCAAAGTTAAGGATCATTTATAATATTATAAAAATCCAACTATTTTTTGACATGGATAGTTGTTTGTATATGCTTCAAGTAATGCAGCATAATCATACGTGTCCATGATGATTAGTTCTTTAAATAGTATTCTGTACTTGGAGCTATTAAGAAGATTAGAACTTATGTTAAAAAATAACACTCATGAAAAAATAGCATGACCATTTTCAGAGTCTCAATGGATCAAGGACCACACATCTCCTCTAGCCATTTGACAAGGCGGTTGTTTCGTCATACATGACACTCTAGATGAAATAATGTTTTCTTTCTAGGTGAAAAAGAACAAAGATCTCCCACTGACCTTGCCATGTTTTATTGACATGTTTAAATCACGTATATCGTAAATCACTAAGTCTCAATCTTAATTTGCTAGGATGAAACTGACTCATAAACATAGTCTTGACCCTCATTTTAAGATCCAAATGTAGCCTCTACACTCAAGTGGTTCACATTGATATGTAGGGGAACATGGAAGAATTTTTGGCGACATCCATTCACAACCATATTCACACGAGAAATGTGCTTATCTATGAATGGTTGTTTCCATTGGTAAAATAAATTCATAATTTTTTATTTGTGCCTTCAAATTGGAAAATAAACCTACTTATTGGTTATATCGATTGAACTTTCAAATCTTTAAGCATCCATGCTTGTAAGTAATGGTAATGGAAGATTTTTCATGCTTGCTTTTTGGAGCATATTGTGGTAACAGCTCTGACATTTCTCTCTACTACATAAAACCATTTTAAAAATTATTTTTTCATTATAAACACATTGTTAGGTTTTTGAAGTGATGATGTTGATGTTTTGAAATTTTATTTATTTTGATGAAACTAAATATGTTCATTAAATTTCTTGAAAACGTTCTAATGTAATTTTTATTTCCTACATGATTTGGATTTGAAATCACTTAGATGTGTAATGCTTTCATTTTGATAAATTTAAATAAGTTTTAAGATTTTTTTGTTTTTTGTTTCATGTAGGGTGTTGTAAAAAACTTAATGTGTCCATTCTAAAAACTAGAGTCCAACATGACACTGGACTTGTTTTCAAAATCAGAAGTTGAACATTTCTTATGGTTTAAAAACTTAAAGGTAAGCAATTGCTTCATTTAAAATGCTTTGTAAAGATATTAGTAACCATTTATATGAAACTATCATGCCTTTGTATCTTTGTTATCATTGTTATAGAAAATAGAGTGGGATCGTGTGTATGACTACATTGAAAGTATAGATGACCGTTTTTATTGAACTTAGTCGACGTTCATCAAAGATGTTGCAAATACAAAAGATTCATAGGTGTATTGCGTAAAAAATGATAACGTGTTATGAGTAAGTACACATGAAGGAAGTTAACAACCCTTAGCCAATCTCTTCTGGCCACCTTAGAATTGTTCCATATGTGGCTTAAACCTTTAAAGACATGAGGTATGGTTAATGAAGGGCTTTTTATACACAGCACATCTAGTGTACTAGGTATGGACTATAGGGAAATTTCCATGAAGTTGCCTAGAAGGGTATTCATATTCCATTCACTTGGAAAGTTATGTATGTGATGCTTATGCCTTGTTAAAACTAGTTTAAGTATTTAGCTAGGAAAAAATGTGATATGATATTCCAGTGTTGATGTATAGTAGACGTATTCATGTCTTCATACTTATTGATTGGTTATCTCTGTAAATTGGGTATTTACTTTCCGTATTGCCCAATACAAAATTAAACAACCTTCGAAACAAGCATACATTTGCCATTGCTGCAGAATCCATCGTCGGTGACATCCCCCCCCGAAGTGGCGAGTGTATTGGGGTGGTGTAGCTGGGGAGTGTATTGAACAACTGATACTTGAATACACTAAGTGTATAATACACTTAGTGTATTTTTGACGTGTCCATCAGATACACTTACCATAAACACTCCCTCAATACACTTTACCCTTTGGGGGGGGACAACATGGGAGTTGGAGATCCCCCCCCTAAAAGGGTGAAGTGTATTGGGGGAGTGTATATGGTAAGTGTATCTGACGGACAAGAGAAAAATACACTAAGTGTATTTGGAGTAGACATCTGAAAACACTCGTCGACCGTCGATCAATGACGATCGACGATCGACGACTTACGACACGGTTCCCTTTACAAAGATGACGATCGACGATCGACGACCGTTGACTACTCGATGACATAAATATGTGTCGCAGCCATATTACACATTGGTAGCCACATATTTGGGACCCCATCTCCCCCCCCCAGAAGTGACGAGTGTATTGGGGTTCTGTAGCTGGGGAGTGTATTGGACAAGCGATACTTGAATACACTAAGTGTACAATACACTTAGTGTATTTTTTACGTGTCAACCAGATACACTTACCATAGACACTCCCCCAATACACTTTACCCTTTGGGGAGGGGGGACAACATAGGAGTTGGAGATCCCCCCCCCAAAAGGGTAAAGTGTATTGGGGGAGTGTATATGGTAAGTGTATCTGACGGACAAGTGAAAAATACACTAAATGTATTTGGAGTAGACATCTGAAAACACTCGTCAACCGTCGATCAATGACGATTGACGATAGACGACTTACAACATGGTTCCCTTTACAAAGATGAGGATCGACGATCGACGACCGTCGACTACTCGATGACATAAATATGTGTCGCAGCCATATTACACATTGGTAGCCACATAGTCGGGACCCCATCTCCCCCCCCCC
>SZWC01004189.1:151233-175899 GCA_023375785.1 Penium margaritaceum
GTGGCCAGTTTCGCTTGAGATGTTTTCCGAAGAAGCTACATTGCCACTGCAACCCCGAGAGAGAGAGAGAGAGAGAGAGAGAGAGAGAGAGAGAGAGAGAGAGACGTCTGGTCACCACTGCATGTGTGTGCTGAGGACGTTGGCCTGCAGGTGTCACACACTTACATGCGTTATGGAAACAGTAAAGTCTGCAGGTCCCCCAACACTGCCACCACCCGCCAAGAAGGCCACCTCCAACCATCATCAGATCAATCCGTGTTCGCGAATTGCCGCCACTGGCGACCTAGTTGCAAAAATAGCTCACGTAACGCTGCTGAAGCTGCCGCAGCTGGTTTGTTGTGTTCCACAGCAAACACAGCCGTAAGGTTTTGCCTACACCGCTATGCCCCAGCACTAGCACAGTTCTGGGTTGTTGCGCACATTTTTGTACTCGAGCACTAGCACAGTTCTGGATTGTTGCGCACATTTCTGTACTCGATCACTAGCACAGTTCTGGGTTGTTGCGCACATTTTTGTACACTAGCACTAGCACAGTTCTGGGTTGTTGCGCACATTTTTGTACTCTAGCACTAGCACAGTTCTGGGTTGTTGCGCACATTTTTGTACTCGAGCACTAGCACAGTTCTGGGTTGTTGCGCACATTTTTGTACTCGAGCACTAGCACAGTTTTGGGTTGTTGCGCACATTTTTGTACTCTAGCACTAGCACAGCCATGGGACTAACAGTACTTGATCCACACCCCTGTTGTTCAGTGCCTCATGTCCATTGTTGGAGTGACGATTCAATGCAGCAAAGGAGGGGAGATGAAAGAATGAAGGTGGGGAGGGGATAACTTTTTTTTAGTAGAAGATGTTTAGAAAATCATGCTTCAGCGTATCATGTCTGCCAACACGGGTGACAAAGCCACGGAAGGGCCATGAAGTGGAAGATGCTGACGCAAAAAGCAGATTGGTGTTGTGGGTGATCCCATGATGGCCTGATGTGAACTTCACTCTGGCTCCATGCTGTTGCTGCCGCTGTTCTTGTGCCTTGCATTGCTCTCAGCACTTCCCCTACTTCTTCTTGTACCTCTCCCTCAGTTACCCTGCCACCATGCTGCCTCCGCCGTTGCTGCCACTGTAGAAGTAGTAGGAGCGGGGACAGCAGCGGCTGCAGCAGTCACGGTTGCGGTTTCCTGCTGGTGCCGCTGCTGCTTCTGCTGATGATGCTTCTGCTGAAGCTGCTGCTACCACTCCGGCTGTGTCTCTTGCCTGAATCTCTTGCTCAGAGCCACCTGCTTAGCATTTGCGATGAGACGCAGATTGCATGCCTCACTAGCACTATTTTTATTTCTAAAACGCTTTGCAAAGAGATGTCTAATCCACCCCCAGATGCCTCACTAGCACAACGAGAGATCACTCTCCGACAGCACTAGATGCTGTTTCAAGAGGGGAGGGGATCCAGAAGGATTTTCAGGAGGCCGTAGAACACCCAACCCTGCTGTGAACACTATGTGTGGTGCCCTTAGGCTGCTTTCGAGGCCGTATTGATACGCACTCTGCAACTGCTGTTGTTGCCACTGCTGCCAAATCCCTCCGATGACTTGTAATGGCTCCTCCATGGACCAGAAAAAACAGCCGGGACACACGAAAAAGGAACGCCGGTCTCACCGATGGATGCCTGTCGACCACTGTCCTTGCAAATGGGATGCTGTCTCTTTTGCTCTTCTGCTTTGCACAAGGTCCTGCAAATGTGTTCCGACCACATTTATACTCTCTGTCTCAGAGAACGTCTTTGAAGCTTGCCTTCAAGCAGTGGTGTTCCCCTTGCAAATGAGAGGTAGAAAGTTCAGCTTCTTAGCTTGCGTGAGGTCAGAAAACTCATACCAGTCACGAGACACACACCCCACGGCATTGGCAGGTGCAGAAACAACTCTATTCATTTTGGGGGTCCCTTTTCAACGTTGTGCTCGCTACCTAAGGTCTTGTGGAAAGTGCATAACGAGGAATACTCGACATTGTGTTAGCAACAATATAGTTGATTCGATAAGAAATACGTTTTGAAAGGAAGCCTCAAGGAGCCAATGATGTACACAATAGAAAAATTTGCACCGATTGAATGTATGGACGTACGTACATCTTCCACAATAATCACCTCATACACTTTTGAACATCTGGGAGGGGGTAGAGGTGAAGCATGCCCCCCTTGGTCCAGCAGAGAGTGTATAGGGCAATTGTATATGGGAGTGTACATAACAGATGAAACTTTGGCATCCGCAATGTACACAAGTGGCACAAGGCAATTGACCATCACGACCAATCGACGATTGTCGAGGTCTACGCCGGCGATCACATGTGGACGAATTCAAGGCTCCATGAGTTCATGGCTCAACAACTATACAATCAATCAAACCGTGGTCTATAATCGGGTTTGGCCGTAAGCTTCATCTCAAGCATGTAGTTACTAAAACCTGATGAGCGAATGCTGTTCATCCTATTGAACTGACAGCCAATAATTTGTAAGCCATGTTCCAGATGGGCAATTGAACAAAAAGGGGGCTTGGGATCAAGAAACATTAGGGCTCTATTCCATGCCAATAGTACCAAACACCATATCAAAGTATCCAATCATATGGTCAAAGAATTTTACATCTACCATTAATTGCCTTACGCAACTTTAAACGTCTCGACCATCAACTACGTTACCGCCACATGAATTCGTGAAAGAACAATTGTTTTTAACAACAAATTCATGTACTTTTGTGTGCATATGGTGTTTTGAGTGGTGTTTCAACGTAATTTCATTTCTTTTTTCAGTTTGACATCATTTGTGCAAAACCTAAATTGTTTTACACCACAACTTCATGTGGTAGTAGGGTACACTTCTATTGTCCAACAACACATAGAACTAGCAAGAATTAGGATATCTCAAAAGGCAAAGGATGAGTAACTGTTTGATTAAGGGAGGAATAGTGAATGAAGACCTTGGACTTCCTTCCAAACATGTGAACTTACTTATGCATGAATTACTATATCTTTTTTCGACCGCTAGAACATAAACCTGTCTTGATAGTAGAGATCTCATTGTTGGGTACGAGCTAGGAGCAAGGAAAACATCAAACAGGATGTCCCAGAGGATAACCAACATTGCAGACTAATTTGTGCATTTCAACGGACAATCGTTGATGGCCACTTGTTCAGCATTGTCTTAGATATCGGTTGTTTCTAGCCCGGACACAAAATATGTCATTTATGCTTCAATGACCAAACACCAACTTGAGTTGGGCCTGAAATGATTGTATCCAATTTTTTTCATATAGATTTGTATATTCATGGAATGAAAACATGCTTCCAAGCACAATCCTTAAGGAAACTTCACCATCTGATATTGACACTTAACTTGGTGTGTTCTTGTACCCTAAGAAACTTCTATGTAAATGCATCAAGGAGAAGTGGAAATCCCTAGGTTTCTTCCTTTGTATGTGAAATTTTTATGTACACAAATTAGAGGGTGTATGGATTTGGGGTGTTTGGGACTAGATGGCGTCGTCAAGGGGAGCTCTGCGTGGCAAGGATATAGGAAAAAAGTGTGGATATGACCACAGCGAGGTCATCTACAACATTGCAAGTGACTTGAAACTCACAGGAGGCCAATAGGGCATGTCTGGTGCAACTCAATGTAGTCCGCCTAAACACTTAGGCCAAGGGCCTTAGTCCCAAAATTGCCTCTCAACACTATAGGTAGGGTGTATAGACGTTGAGTGAGCCAATTGCTAAGCCCTAGAGACCATTGGTCGCATACATCCACAGAGCTCGTGGAAGAAGCCCGCGGCTGACTTGCTTCCCTTGACCTAAGGAGCAAGCGGTGGAGATGCAGCCGCAAGGGTTGTAGACTCGCGATGGAGAGGGTGAAGCTACTGCATTGGTGGGTCTTGAGACACCCTCTTCTTTAAGGCTCAAAGGCTATAAAAGATGTATGTGCGGATGCTAGGGAAGTAACACACTTGCACTTGGGGGTAAGTGGCAAGACCAACATATGGACAAGGTGAAATGTGCCAGTGGGGACTGACACATACATGATATTTGATGTGTTAGCGGGGACCGGTGCTGGCAATGGACCAGGTGTACGAGTGGGTACTAATGCAAGGACAAAACCACGTGTGTCGGTGGGAACTCGCTTAGACACAAGACCAACTGTGCCAGTTGGGACTGACACAAGCACAAGACCAAGTCTGCAAGTGGAGACCAATGAGTCAACTGGATATGCCGCCACAATGGTCGGGTTTTCATTGGCGAGAGAAAATACCACAGGTAAGGCGGCCCCGACATTCCCATCCACAAGGTTGGCGGCCACTAACATAATGATAGAAATTCTTTGGTGAATGAGAGCCTTAAAGAAGAGGGTGTCTCGAGACCCACCAACGCAGTAGCTTGTGGAGTCCCAAAACCAACACACCTTTTACTGCAAGGAAAGGTCAATGAAGGCACACATTCAGCCCCGGGGTGAGACCTTGGACCCATCCTCATCCTTGGTGTACTACACACATAGACAAGACAGCCTTTGATGCGAGCTGGCCAAAATTCAGTGCGATGGCCTAACCACAGCTCCTTTGGCAAGCCATGGTCTGCCAGTGGACCGCGTGGTAGGTGGTCCTAGACCCACATCATGTAGGAGAAGCCCTCAAGGGTGAGGGACAAAAGAATATTGCACTCGGATTCCATGGCACAACCTGCATCCTCCATGGTATGATTCTAACATTGGAACACACCACTCTACCAGGGCGTAAGATGGGCAAAGAGTTAGTGAGAGACGTTATTTTCACGAAGAAGAGGAACCCATCTTGCCTAATAACTCACCATCACAGTGCAACCAGAACGTGTGTAGTGTGTGCTGAGATTACAGGTTAGCCATCATGAGCCACAACCGCATCACCAGGCTAGCATTGCTCTTGTGGCGGGGGCTATAGAACCACAACATCCATGTGGAATCTTCAATCAAGGTAAGGACATATTGACCTTGGTCTGAGATAGGTGCGATAGGAAGAGGGCTGGGAAGGTAGAAGTGGACCAGCTCTAACGGACAAAGTGCCCGGGGAGGTAGAACTAAGAGAAGTTCAACAATGCATTCTACTTTGAACAAAGAAAAGGCAGTCAATCTTGGGTGGCTTCTCAAAGGAAGTCCCATCAACATCAAGGGAAGGCAATGTGTGAATGATCTTGGACATTGTGTCACAACTTGTATGCCAAAGCTAGAGATGTAGTAAGCATTGGTGATCAAGAGAGAGAATACTAGTGAAGAATGCATGTCGAGCTGGGACGGATGAGAGGAAATAGAGGAAGTGTATCAGGCAACACATTGTAGGCCATCTACAAAGGAGGCATGAAGCAAAAAACACAAGTGTTGCACGTAGTCACCATGGGAATGTTGATAGAGTACTCAGTAGGAAAACAAATCCTACTACATGTACGAAAAAAGAGCAAGCTAAGCTGAAGAGATGGGACCAAGAGCACATTGGAAATGTACAATGGGTCAAACAGGCCACCAAACAGCAGAAGCTCGTCAGCCTGGACAGGCAAGGACTGAGTAAACACTGTGTGCATGAACCGATCAGATCCAACAAGATCAAGGAAACCTACTGGCCACTGACCGAGATGGCCGCTCGATCGGCGGCCAGGAGGACAAAAGGCCTCGATGGCCAAGGCTTGTGGCCTTGAGCCCTCGTCCTTGCCCTCTCCTCCATGCCCTTTAAGTGAGTAAGACGAGGAGAGGGAATGCGCGAGATATTGCATGTGAGAGAAAGAATGGTCAGCATGAAATCTCCAATCGTGCCCCGCGACCATTTCGTGCCAACGAATAAAAAACAAAAGTGAAGTTTGTCTCGTGTAAATTTTTTCATACAAGAAAACTCTTGCAAACTCATGAGTTCATGGTGGAAGCCCCCTCATTTGGGACCGAGATAGAGGGGGCAAGGTAACCACAGAAATGGGCCTTCGAAGACTCAAAGTATTCGAGTCTCCCTACATGGGTTGTTGTTGACGATTGCCCCCAGGGTGATGCGTAGGGAAAAAAACCCTCCAGCAAGCTCTGGACGCAATTCTGTGAACTCCGACGATGAATTCCGTGTAGGAGGTAGAGACATACCCATTTCACAGATTCTACATACTCTTGCAAATAAATGAATGACAACTGCCTAGACAAATGCCACAAGATTGAGCCAGAAATTCCCACTTAACAAAAATGTATTTCTTGACTCTATTATGAGCAATAGTGAAAATGTCATTGTACCGTCCTCTGACCTGCCACTCCAACATTGTAATGTCTCATAAACAACTTAAAGACTAGCGTCAGGAATCAGCTGAAAGGTGGATGTCTTCATGCCAGTTGTAACATGGAAAAAATGTTGTCAGTTGCAATACTATATATCTTACATAAGTACTAAGTGACACAAAGTATGTGAAAACTTACATGAACATATGTGAAAGTAATTTTCATAAATTACTTGGATAGTGTATGTCATGCCGGTGGCATACACGAGGCACAAAACCCAACAGCGGCCTATTTTTGCGTCGCCGCTCCCACTCTACATCACGATTTAGTCGTGGCAATGTTTTCCACGCACTGAGGGAACTCCTCAAGAATACCCCGGAATGACCGCACGCTCACCGACCATTTTTGGATCACATCCCGAACTCACCAGAACCTTGTCACGGCGTACCTCAATGTTCCGAGGCTACAGATGTGATTCCTGTGACCGACTTAAATAGGCTTCGTGAACCATAAAATTGGTCTCAAACTGACGAGGACCTTCTCGAGCGAGAGAATCAGAACGTGGTCTCGTGTCACACAAACCGCCGAAACTCCGAACGGCTTGCCTAAGCCTCCTTTCTCTCTCACTCACACATTGTATACATGTTGTTGAGTTTCGGCACATACAATGGCAAGTGCATTTTCCGCTTCCAAACATTCTCAAGTATCCCCATTCTTGCAAAAAGTGACATGCCCCGATGTCAACTGTGAATCGACTCACTTCCAGCCGGCGTAACACTTGGTATCAGAGCGCATCGGCCTAGGCGGGGCACGAGATGATTCACACATAAACACGAAACCCACACGTGTCTTCAAGCACATCTCCACCGATGAGAAATTTTACAGACCTCGCGACGAAGTCGGCGCACGGAGGGAGTGCACCAGGTGATAGCAGCGGTAGCCGGCGAAGAAACCGGCGATGGTCGAAGGCACCCTGCGAAGGACCTTCAGCCTCATCCAGGGGGATGATCAGATCACGGCTCGCACCTCAACTGGTGCGAGCAATCTAGAGCTTGGAATGCCTGACGTGCTTACCCCACCTGCACCCCCGACCAACGCAGCTCCATGGACGAAGCTCGCTGGCCGGTTGGCAGAGATGGACGCATTTCAACGCACGCTCGTCAAGAAACAGCAGCAGTACGCCACCAAAATTCGTGACAAAAAAGCACAAGAAGGGGTACTCGCCAATCGACTTCACATCGGCAGGGCCTCGATTTGTCCAGTGCTCAGTGAGCAGTTTGATCTAGCAAATTCAAAGGGACCGATGGTCAGGATTTTCCTGACGAGCTTGGAGGTGTACTTCATCGCTGCTGGGGTTCACTCCGACGAACAAAAGATGAACCTTGCAACCTTGCTTTTGTGGGGCACGACTTTAAGTTGGTGGGCTAATCTCATGGCCTTCCAATGGCAGCAGGAAGCCGAAGGCGTTGATCCAACAGCTACCGCATCGTCGGCACCAGGTGTATAATCTCTCAAGCGGGTTCACCCTACATGGAGATCATCAGTAACTCCCCCGTCCAACTGGCGCAAGTTCACCCAGACACTCATCGATTGCTATAGCAATCTGAAGAAGAAAACACATGTTCGCTATCCGTTGCAACGTCCGAAGCAGTTCTCCAGCATGGCAGAATACACGTGGAATTTCCGTAGAGCCATCACCAGCAGCAACCTTGCTGAGGATGAATTGGCAACGATCTGTCGTAGATCATCGCATCTGCTAAGTGCATCAACTCTGCTAATTTTAACTCAAAGTTCAACAAGTCCTATGGCTGGCACCCAAGATATCAATCGCAACAGAGGAGTGGACATCGACTGCAAAATTCAGAGAGCTTGACTCCGATGGAAGTCGACGCCGTTGAGCCAAAAGGAAATCAACTGCGAAACTGCCCCAAGCAAAAAAAAGGCAAAAGGGAGGAGAGGAGTCGGGAAACGGCCGAGGGCAGGAGTGAAAGGCACAAATCCTACCCCCGCCGAAAAACCTGCACCGAACAATCGCCCACTTGAACGGTTACGATTGCCTAATATGGGGATTCCTCAGATCCAAAAGTTGGACGAGGTATACGAGGAAGACCAGCCTGTGGTACTGCTGAGGATGCAACCGAGGGGTAGCAAAATTCGGAAATCTCTGCCGGCGTTACTTGACGGAGGTGCATCTCATGGTTTTGTATCTGATCAGTAGCAAAAAATCTGGGTTTGAAGCACGAACCCGGAGCTTTTGAAGGTAAAACCGTTGACGAGCGACTTCCGATCCGCCAATTGAAGCAGCCGTTATGACTGTAGATCGGGGATCTGCATGACGAAACTGTCTGGAGATCCTCCCCAATGAGCGAATACAAGGCGATTCTAGGGCGTGATTTCCAGTACTAGCGAAATCCGCAAGCTGGCTGGAGGAGCAGCGATGTCTACATCAAACGCGATGGGCAGCAAACATTCCTGCCGCTTGTGCAGCAGCCAAAACCCGGCCAACGTGCAACAAGTCAAAACAGGACAGCCGAAAGTGACACAATAGTGGCATCAGTAACCGCACGCACGCAACAACCACCAGCTACACTGATCTTCCTCAACATGGCAAAGGGATACCTGAGGAGTGGGGCCTCGTCGTGGTTGGTCCACGTTGATCTGAGCGGTACATGTAATGAATCAATTGTCGCAGCTGATGCATCAACCTCATCGGCCTCATCGGCATCGAAACTTGCGAACGTACCATAGGAGTCTGCTCTGGTTATAAAACAATTTGAAGTGATGTTCTCAGACAAACGACCAAGCAAAATCCCACCCAAACGCGACATCGACCACTAGATTCAGCTCAAACCCGGCAGCAGACCAATTGTCAAAGGGACCTACCAGATGAGCGATCACAAAGTCACGGAGCTCAAACGACAGCTGGACGATATACTGGCTCAGGGGTTTATCCGACAATCCGTTTCCTTTTACGTTACACCAAAAATGTTGGTAATAAAGAAAACTGGCGAAACGTGGATTTGTGTGGATTATTGAGCATTCAACGACATCACGATGAAGAACCGCTACCCTCTATCTCAAGCGGATGAACATCTTGACCAACTAGGTGGAGTGAGGATGTTCACCAAAATCGATCCACGGAGCGGCTTCCACCAAATTCGCATCGACGACAAACATGTTGCAAAAACTGCCTTTCAAATGCGTTACGGGCATTTTGAGTTCACGGCTATGCCGTTTGGACTCACAAACACCTACGCAAAGTTCATGGCAACAATGAACAATATCTTTTTTCCATACCTTGATGATGTCATTGTGGTGTACCTCAACGACATCCTCGTGTACAGCCCAGTCCTAGAGGAACATCGACGACATCTCTGACAAGTACTTGAAGTCCTCCAATGGGAGAAGCACTATGGGAAGCTCTAGAAGTGTGACTTCGTTCAATTCTTGATCGAGTTTCTTGGGCAAATCATTGGCAGTGGAAGAATATCCATAGACCTGGAAAAGATATTCTGCTGTGGCGGATTGGCCAACTCCAACAAAAACACGCCACATACAGGTCTTTCTCGGGTTTTGCAACTACTATGAAACGTTTGTGAAGGATTACGCTTGGGTGTCAATGCCTCTTTCCGATTTCACCTGCAAAGATTGCAAGTGGAATTGGAGAGACAGCGAACAAGACTCTTTTACATCTTTATGTAAAGCTCTGACCTCGGCGCAAACTCTTTGATTGGCAGATCCGACGGTCGGCTACATCATGTCCACGGATGCCTCTGATCGTGCAATCGAAGCGGTTCTCCTACAAGATACCGGAGGAGGTGATCAACCCATTGTGTACAAGTTGCAGGAGCTTTATGGTGCGCAGCTCCACTAAGCCGTCCATGAGAAAGAAATTCTCACGGTTTTTCACGCCTTGAAAAACAAGCATTGCTATTTGGAGTGTTGTAAACACTCCAAGTATATGTGGTTCAAACAGACCACCAAGCCCTCAAGTACGTGAAATGAAGTCGAACTTGAGCCCGATACAAACTCGGTGGATGGAGTTCCTTGAGTACAACTTTGATTACGAGATCGAGTATCGGCCCGGAAAAACAAATCCAACGGCCGCGCTGAGCCGCCGGCCCGATCTCACGAAGGTCAACGCACTACAGATTCAAGCCAATCCATACGTGGCAAAGTCATTTGCAGGTGGTTACGAGGACCACGCGGCCTACGACACGACAAAGTTTCACTTCGTGGGTCCCTATTGGCGCAAAAAAATACAAAAAACAAGTCCTCATCCCCGAATTTGAGGAGTTACGGTGCATGCTCCTCAAAGAGTGCCACGACACCGGTCGAGTAGGACACTTTGGAGCCAACAAAACTTTGAACAAACTCAAAAGCACTACTGGTGGGACAAGATGGGAGTTGGCGTCGCACACTTCTCCCAAATTTGCAACCTCTTCCAACGCCACAACAGTCGACGCACCAAACCCCACGGTCTACTATAACCACTACAAATATCAAACGAACCATGGACCAAAATATCCATGGATTTTGTGACTGGTTTGCCCATCACACCAAAAGGGTTTGATGCCGTTCTTGTGATTGTCGACAGGTTCTCAAAGATGGCGCACTTCATCCCGACCACTACGGAAGTAACCGCCGAGGGTGCAGCGCGACTGTTCCTGGACCAGATCGTCCAACTACATGGGGTTCCCCGCTCGATCACGAGCGATCGAGATGCGCGGTTCACCAGCCAGTTCTGGCAAGATTCAATGCAGTGGTATGGGAGTCAACTTCAACTGACAATGGTGTTCCATCCACAAACCGATGTACAAACCGAGCGAACCAACCAAACACTCGAAACACTCCTTCAAACTGTATGCGAACCTCACGGCACCAACTGGGCAGTCAACCTGCTATTAGTCGAGTTCACATATAATTCAGCAACATCTATTGCAATGGAGAAGAAACCATTTGAGGTGGTTTACAGCATAGAACCAACCACCCCAACCGGTTTGCATTCCAAGAGCAACATCCCCGCCGTCGACACACATCAGAGAGACTTCTCTACGGTTTGGAAAGAAACTCGTCAAACCCTCGTAAAAACACAAGCAGCCATGAAGTGACAAGCCGATAAACATCGTCAAACCGAGGAGTTCAAGACCGACGTCAAGGTTTTGCTCAACTTTGCGACCGTCAAACTCCGCGGATCAAGCAATCCGAAGCTCAAACCTTAATGGTTAGGGCCTTTCGACATCTTGGAGATGCACACTCTATTTGTCGCAAAACTTTGACTACCCAACAACATTTCAATACACCAGATCTTCCACATCAGTAAAATCCGATGTTACATCAATCCAACAGAAGATTTCCCTTGGCGTGTGGCACCTGCTCCACCACCCATGATTGCGAACAGTACGAGGTTGAGAAAATCTTTGATCACCGATGACGAGGAGGCGAAGAGAAGTATTTAGTCAAGTGGAAGAGTGTAACGGCACTGGCCGTTTGGCGACTAAGTTCTGAACCCAAAACGTAGTCCAAGGAGGGCGGGCGAATGGTCGCCCCAGCCACTTTGGCTCAGAAAAACTGCGCCACAGACGGACGTAGTCGTCATAGGGAATTTTTGCGAACATGCATCCCAATGCCCTATCGTTCCACGTGGCACTGCCATGTGGAAACAAGACTCTAGCGGCCAACTGGAAGGGAGGAGGAGTGACGCGATGGATTTTCAATCGCGGCACTCCTTTCACCTAGAATCCGGCCATGGATGTTTTCTAGGCTAGAGTTGAACCAGACTCTAGCCCATTATGTTTTTCCGGGCTTTGGCTCCTCGAAACCTGAGCCTCAAGTACCCGAAGTACCCGATAAATATTTAACGACCAGTTTTAACCCTGAAAATGGCCCGTATGCTACATTCCTCCCCCTTTGCTTCGAACAGTCCCGGTTCGTCTTTGCTAATGGAGGTTTGATCATCGCGTTCTTCATAATGTAAACCATGCAATAAGAAGCGTGAACAATATCACACGTGTGAACTCTTGTCATCCGCGACACGGTTGCATCACGTTCACGCACAATCAACCACACACTTGTCGTTTTTGTGATTATTTCCATTTGTGTACAACATCCAATGTCGATCGTGTGATCCCTTGGCTCTTACCAAGATGGTACACGTACAATCATTGTACGTTATTTACAAGTGTTGGTGAGCCTTCACCGAAGACTCATCACATGTGTGTATCGGTGGCATGGCAAGTTGGAATAACACCTTTTAGGTGTCAATTCCATGTGATTGTGATCGAACACTTCCGAATCACATCCGCTGATTCTGGAACAACTAGTTCCTAAATCGTATTTATGAGTATGCACTCACATCCAAGGGTTCGATTCAAGAACCTATCAATGGATTGTGTATGCCAAGTTACAACAATCCGTGTTGCTTCAATGTATTCTATTGAGTACACTCGGTACTTCCACTTAATGGAATATTTTTCATATGCCGTACCCAAGGTACTTGTAGAGGATATCACCCTCATCAAATACATGTGACAACCCACCACAATCCTGGATATTACCGTAGCAACATCCAAAAACCTACTGTACTTGCATTTGGCAATGTACATCAATTAACCCATCCCCAAAACCAACGGGCTTGAGCCACTTCACGATGACCTTTCAGGTCAGTGAGACATGGCTCGACTATACCGGAATTGTTATGATCTATCTCAAATCTTGGTTTTGTTCCAACAAATTGGATAGCCGGTGCTACACCATGCTTTTGGTATGATCGGAATCGATCCACGTGATATTTGAAGAGCGTGACATACACGACTAGTGTACCGTGTCGTGATGCTCTCAACTTTGAGACGTTTCTCCAAAAATCAAAAGAATCTCATGAGAAATATCGTTTCTCAAGGTCCATCTTCAAGATTCCTTGTATCAACATTTAGCTATGACACAGTTGTCATTTTTTTGCCTCAATGTTGATTATGACTCGTTATGTGGTCGGTCGGACCACGAAGATGTATGTGCTAACACACTGTTAGCTAAAAGCTATCGGCTTATAGATTGCTCCACGGTCATAAGCTTTGAACACAAAACCTAGACCCTGACGTGATCTCAACTATGTCGTAGTTGGTTGGTGGCAATCTATGTGATCGTCATAGTTTTCAGGAGTACCATCAAGTAGAGAATGAGTGTCGCTCATTTTCTCTGAAATGGATTTTCACCAAACTGTGGATTAATTTATGTCATCAATGTTGGTTCATTTGTTTTTTTCTATCAATGTCCACGACATATTCACTCACCGAGTGATGATAGACTGAAGGTGTCGCCTTAAAATTTGTTCACTTTTGACATTCGGTCAATCTTGTCATACGCCAGTTTTGACTCTTGCAATCTTCAACCACCGCACTGCGGCGTCTCAAGTCGTGGAGGACCCATCAAAGAGTCTCTGCCCCTCGCTGGCGCAATTATAACCCCTATTGACAAGAATCATTGTCTTCTGAACAGGGTTTTGAGTACACTCATGTACCTTTTTATCGTCGGTATTGGTCGGGTATCCCGATTTGTATCCATCACTCACCGAGTAAGAGGGTGTTAATGGTTTCTCCATTGAAAATTTATTCAAGCGTATCATCCTTGACATGTTCCATCACAGGACGATGTTTGCATCGGCCATGAATGATGATGCAGGGAACTTCCAAAAGGCACTGATGCATCTAGTACACATTGTGTACAGACGACACAATGGCAATCCTCGAGGATTGCAGTCGGCGTGATAACAGATCAGGTCCACTTCATCTCTCATGACATAGTCATGATGCGGACTTAGTCATGAAATGATCACATTTGAACATTGCAGCGCCATGGGACGTGTGGTTTTCGTAAAACACGTCCTGCACCCACCAAACTACTTGTTTGGTGAAATGGTGTCGCCATTTTTATTGAAGACATCGGCTGATATCGTCAGCTTGTTCAATCGTCACAAAACCATTGTGATTATTCGTCCGTCCCACTTGTCCATGACGTAATGCTGGGTCAACTCACCAACAGGTAGTGGATAAGGTTTTTGTGTATGTCGTGCACATTTTCCATGCTTGTTATGTACCCAATTTCATGTGGTTGAAGTACCATGGTATGAATCGCATACCTTGACCCACTGAAAACAGGGTTGTCTCTAGCACTTGGTCATGCGTTGTGACCTCCTGTGCTCATGCAAGCCGTGCATGTTTAGGAACTCGGCTCAACCGACTGGGCTTTTGTAGCACATTCCATCAATGGATATGGAGGAGTTCGTCCACCTTTAGCATGGTCCATATTTGAGGAAATCGTCCTCGTCACACATGATTTATCCATAAAAATTAGGTTCGTACTTCTTTCGGAAGTACTTCCCATACTTCTATCGGCACGGCAATTTTTATAACTTCCAATGGTCATCACTATCGGTGGCGACCGAGATCGCTATGTTTTTGTTACGTCGTTTGGACGTATATCTGATCACCACAGCTGTTTGTGATTGTTTAGCCATGCCTGTAGGTTCTCCTTTGAAGGATTTGACAGTCTAACCGTCCTCGACTTCGTCAAAATGCCTTGCAAACATCAAACAACGTGTTTTCGGCACTTTGAATTACACGCTTGACGTACTTGCCCATAGAACTACTCCACACATACATCGTATGTTTTTGTCTGGTAGTCTATCGCAAGCTAGCCTGACGAGGCAAAGTTGTCTAGTTCTTACAACTTGATACAACGGGGTGCGATCGGCACCCATGTTATCGTTGCAATTGGCATCTTATAGCATGTGTTGTGCCATCAACACTAGCATAGCTAGTCCAATCACAGCTCATGGCCATAGTGCGTTCGGCACTTGCATTAGTGGTGCATTCGACACCCATGACAAAAGTACAATCCGCAGCTTTTGCCAATCGTACAATCGGCATTTATGAAAACGGTGCACTCGGCAATTGTGTCAACGGCTTAATCGATGCACTCATCGGCCATGCATTCAACATCATGGTAATCATGCATTTGGCACTCACGTGAATGCAATGACTGCATTTTCCATGTTGGTCGTATTCCAGGTGCAACCGGCACTTGTCAATGGACCACGGTCACCCTTCCGGGTTTTCTTACAAACGATCCCAAACTTTGAGGTTCATCCAGGAAACGTTGGGCACAATCGGTACTTAATTTCTTGCATTAAAACATTTCCAAGTGAGTTCCGTCCAGGACATAGAAAACTGTCGGTTTTCCTACTGCTTGTGCTTCGGAACGGAAAAAAAAATCAGAAGTGCTGATTTCCAGAAGAGCTCAACCAGAGCCTTTTTTTAAAAAAAATACGTCAAACCCCATTGTCAACTTGACCACACACCCAGGTTTGACCACAAACATTTTCGTCGTTTCAATCGTTTTTGAAAACGGTTAACATATAATTCCTCAACTTGAGGACCTTTGGAAATCCTGTAAGGAAACAGTGATAGTCAAAGCTGAGACCTTTTGATTCGAATCTCCCGGCTCAACCGGCTGCGCCGATCGCACGCACACAAGTGTGTTTTCTGAACACAAAAAAACGCAACTGCGGCGGCTGCGAGGGAGGGGCAGGGAAGCTCCCTCTTTGCTCCGGTGCCGTCGGCGCCTGAGAGGAGACCGAGAAGGAAGCTTCGCTTCCTCCTTCCTTTTCTGGCGCTGTCCGCGCCTGTGAAGAGGGAGGGAGGGGAGTTTTGCTCCCTTTCTCCCTTTCTCACGCCGTCGGTGACTGAGAGGAGGGGGAGAGGGGAGTGCCGCTCCCTTTCTCCCCTTCTAGCACCGTTGGCGACTGAAAGGAGGGGGAGAGGGTAGTGCCATTCCCTCTCTCCCTTCCAAGCACCGTCGGTGACTGAGCGGAGGGGGAGGGGAATGCCACTCCCTCTCTCCCCTTCTAGCACCGTTTGCGACTGAGAGGAGGGGAAGAGTGGAGTGTCATTCCCTCTCTCCCTTCCTAGTGCCGTCGACGCCTGAGAGGAAGGGGAGAGTGGACTGCTGCTCCCTCTCTCCCTTCCTAGCGCCGTCGGCGCCAGAGAGGATGGGGAGAGGGGAGTGCCGCTCCCTCTCTCCCTTCCTAGCGCCGTTGGTGCCAGAGAGGAGGGGGAGAGGGGAGTGCCGCTCCCTCTCTCCCTTCCTAGCGCCATCGGCGCCTGAGACAACGGGGGAGAAGGGAGTGCCGCTCCCTCTCTCCCCTTCCAGCGCTGTCGGCGCCTGAGATGAGCGGGAGAGGGGGGATCACCCCCTCCCCCTCTCTTACGCCCTCCAGGTCGCCCCTCACCTGTCGCCCCTCGCTGGTGGACCTGTCGGGCTGATCAGCAAGCCCGTCGGGCTACTCCCGAAGAAGCGAGCAAGCCGGCTCGGGCACCGTTTGCTATCAGCAGAGTGAAGCGGTTGTCTTTTTTTTTTTGTAGCTTGCCGACGCAACGGGTGCTTGAGCGAGCGAGCGAGCGAGCGAACAAGCAATCTAGCTCGTTGCCACCGGTTGGGTAGCGTTCATAAGCGGGCTGTCGGCCCGTACCCAGTCAAAAGACTCCAACGACGGGCGTTTTCTCGATTCTCTCATTGTAATTTCCTGACCGATGAGCAGCGGCAGTTTCAACGAGGAAGGAACGGCCGGATGGATCTTAAGAATCAAAAAAATTGCGGAAGTCTGGTTCTGATACTCATGTAATGGCACTGGCCGTTTGGCGACTAAGTTCTGAACCCAAAACGTAGGCCCTCAGAAAGTGTAGTCCAAGGAGGGTGGGCGAATGGTCGCCTCGGCCATTTTGGTTGAGACGAACCGCGCCACAGACGGACGTAGTCGTCGTAGGGCATTTTTGTGAACATCCATCCTAATACCCTATTGTTCCACGTGGCACTGCCACGTGGAAACAGGACCCTAGCGGCCAACTAGAAGGGAGGAGGAGTGACGCGATGGATTTTCCATCGCGGCACTCCTTTCACCTAGAATCCGGCCATGGATGTTTTCTAGGCTAGAGTCGAACCCATTCTGTTTTTCCGGGCTTTGGCTCCTCGAAACCTGAGCCTTAAGTACCCGAAGTACCCAATAATTATTTAACGACCATTTTCAAACCCGAAAATGGCTCGTACGCTACAAAGAACTATGACGCGGCACACAATAGATGGGTTCCGTACAGCCAACTCTCGGACGTCGATCCTCTCATCAGCGGCTATGGAATCTGGCTACGACCTCGCAAACGTAACGCGCCGGGGTATCACGGCTAAAAGGGGGGAAAGTGTTATGCCGATGGCATACACAGGGCCCAAACCCGAGCAGCAGCATTTTTTTGCTTTGCCACTCTCACCTTACGTCGTAGAAACGGTTTCCGCGTACCGAGGGAACTCCTCCACAATACCTTGGAATGTCCGCACGCTGGCCGACCGCTTTTGGGTCACTTCCCGAACTCACCGGAACATAATCACGACATACCTCAATGTTTCAAGGCTACAGATGCGATCCCTGCGACCGACTTTGACAGGCTTCGTGAACCATAAGATTGGTCCCAAAGTTCCCCGTCAAACCGACGAAGACCTTCTCAAGCGAGCGAATCAGAACGTGGTCTCGCATCACGCGAACTGCCGAAACTCGGAACGGCTCGACTGAGCCTCTTTTCTCTCACACTCACACATTGTATATATGTTGCCGAGTTTTGGCACTTACGATAACAAGTACACTTTTCGCTTCCAAATATTCTCAAATATCCCCATTCTTGCGAAAAGTGACATGCCCCGATTTCAATTGTGAACCTCCTCATTTTCGCCTGGCGTAGCAGTGTAACTTTATCACCTTTATTCACATAATCCACATCTTGAGAATGTTCACAAGATTTCCCATTGTCACGTACGTGTAAGTATGCATGTACATTATTCGGATGAGTAATTCCTGTGAGATGGCATCATTTATTTAGGTTTTTTTTCCCAGGGAGGATCCTCACAACATAATTTCTTCTTGTACTCACATCAGATGGTGGTTGGAATTTGAATGATTGAGCATAAATGATCATGTCGGAAACATTAAGTGACTTTATGCATATTGAAAAATTAGTTGGGTGCAGTGATTAGCACATGTTTTTGACATGTGTATGACATGTATCCTTTTTAGTTTTCTGTGACATAATTTCATCATCGAGGGGATTATGAAGAATTCTCATACATATCGAAAGAAGGATGAGAGCAATGAAACCTGTCTTCAACCTTCCCCAAGCATACATCACTTGGCTAGCGAAGCTCACATTTTTTCTGCATCATCCTCAATGTTGCCATCATACTTATCTTGAGCCAAGACATCATCACTGTCATCGCCATCAACACCAGCATGAATCCCATAATGCACAACATCCTGTTCTCCACGCATGATTTTTGTAGCTGTAGGAGCAGCCAGTGCAGAGGGTGTCAGGTGTGCTGCATTATGGAAAAAGCACATAGCATGCCCACGAATGGGCATACCATGCACTTATGTGGGCGTGCCATGTACATACCCATGAAAATAGGCCAACAAAGTGGGCCATAAATTACCTTGGCATATTGATGGACATAACGCTGCTACCTCACAAGCAAAGGTCAACAACGATCCCTACGAACTTGGGACCAGCCCTCCAATCCTATCTAGTATATTGCACAGTATGCATTGGCACACTTGGTATTGTTTTCCGATACATGTGACCAACTGCATCAACCGCGATACATGTGTCACACTAATGCTTATGTTTGCAAACGTGTAGGAATAGTGCACTTGAATGGACACACTGTACACCGAATGTGTGGAACACACCATAGCCACACCAATCCGAGTAATGTTCACTGCGTGTTCCATGGTAGAATTTGGCCCACACACGCTCGTCGTTGTCGGACAAGTCTGTGTGACAGAGTTGACTGTTGAGTCATTGCTAGCTCTCACCATCCTCTTATACGCCTTGTTCGCCAATAAATCTGGCTTTGCTGCTACAACTTGTGCACGGTTGCCAAATATTTTCTGTGTAAAGCGTTAGAATGAGATATAGGAGTTAACCGGACACACACTACGGGTTAAAATACTCCTCAACATTTCTTGTTGTATTCCCGCCAAATGGTCCTGGTAAGTAAAGTACGCTCCAGCCCTATAGTGGCAGACCGCCCTCTCTCCGATGTCCACAACGTAATGGGGAGCATCTATGTTACATACCGCAAGCAACATTCTTTGTAGTTAAAACTACGCATTGGTGTGTGCATGGCAGCAAGTTGTTATGGCTATGACAGAAGCCATAGCAACCATGGCACACGTGGCATCCATGATAGCCATGGAATTCATTACAGCAATGGAAGTTATGAAAACCATGGTGAGAGGAATTCATGGCAGCCATGCCCGGTTTCTTATCCGCATGCCTGCCTAGCGCATGCCAATCCGCCTGCCCACCTGCCCGCCT
Organism: Penium margaritaceum; assembly: GCA_023375785.1. Lineage (NCBI taxonomy): Eukaryota > Viridiplantae > Streptophyta > Zygnematophyceae > Desmidiales > Peniaceae > Penium > Penium margaritaceum. Next base: position 170,892 of record SZWC01004189.1, read on the forward strand.
GTTGCATGCATATATTGCCTGCCAACTTGCCATCATGCCTATCTGCCTGCCCATCCGCTCGCTTGCCTATCCGCCTGTCCGCATTCCCTCCTACCCGTCTGCATGCATGCTCGCCTGCCTGCCTTCTTGTCTATCCATCTGCTCACCTGACTAGCTATCCAAATGCCAACCTGTCTGTCCCCGTATCCACAAGCCTACCTCCCCTCCTGCCCGCACGCCTACTTGCTTGCATGCCTTTCGCCTGTTATCCTGCTCACCCGTTTGCCCGCAAGAACACATGGCAGGATACTTTCTAGCCCTACATTTTTCATTGCGTGATGCGCTGATCTTGATTGCGCCTCTTTGGCGGCTGTCACTCAAGATATTGTGGAGGCCAGAGTTGCACGTCATCATCACAAATGACATCGACATGGTGTTCTGGTGGGCTAGCAGGGAAAGAGTTTGGATTCAAAAGAGGAGGAGGCCCCCCACATGGACAGTGTTGTAGTTGCGCATGCCGCACATTCACACATTTTTGGGCAGTCTAGGCAAAGCAAAAATGACATGACAACATCTGTGCGTGATGCCCTCCTTTTTTTTCACGTCACTCGTGAGGGTGGTTGGAATGATACAATGTGGGAGACTACTACTCGTAGCCCACTCAAGCGGCAGGGTGGGGGAGGGGGTCGATGAAAATGAACTCAACTTAATAATGGCATAATTCCAATCATGCCGCCCCTCCCTCCGTGGACAAGAGGCACCATGACGGAGTTGGTCGGGTAGGAAATCAAGTCGCTATCATCTACACCAAGCATAATGCAATAAAACAATGCAAGAAGTAGACTCCTACGAATCGTCGAAAAACTCAGTTTATGGAGTTCTTTGATTCCAACTCTTGCTACCACATCGAGTAATGATGTGGGAAAATGAACAAAGATAATGCTTTGTGTCAATTACTCAATTTGATGGTTGGGATCAGCTCGTTATACGTCATATGGGACTAATACCTCATGAGGTTGTTCGGAAGAAGATATCATGAGTTCGTCCGGTACGACAAGGACCTTGTCGTACCCGACCTTGTCACGTCAAGTTTTGGTTCAACAAACCATGGTGGTACAATTGCTCATCGGGTTGTTGTGCCACCCAACGATAAGCTACCTCCCATGCTATTGGAGGAGTGCCACGACATCGGCCCAAGAGGACACTTAAGTGGGGACAATATGTTGGGGAAAAAACTCCATGAGTACTACTGGTGGGATGAATTGAAAACGAATACCACAAACTTTTAAATACGTGTGACGTGCGTCAACACCATAATCGGAGATGAACAAAATCCATGGATTTTCTTTAAGCCCTCTTGGTACCCAAAGAACCATGATTGGACATCTTCATGGACATTGTGATGGATTTGCCCATGACATTGGAAGGGTTTGGCGCAATCTCTGTTGTGGTCGACGAGTTCTCGGAGATGAAGCACTTCATCCTATAGATGACCATAGTCATCGCCTGAGGAATGCATTCTGACTCCGTTGCCTCCACTCTTTCATCACACAGAAATGTCACAAGAGGTTCACCAATAGATTTTGGCGGGAACTAATGATTGGCTACGGTAATCAAACCTATCTATCGAAGACATTACATATTGAGAGTAACTTGCAGAAAATGTACACCCATACATAGCTCAAACAATTGCTTCAAGCAATATGCAAGCCACATTGCATTGGTTGGGCGATGGAGCTACCGACCATTGAGCTTGCATGCAACACTGCGACCTTCATTGTGTCACGTAAAACCCCTTTTGAAGTGGCGCATGATAAACTGCTTGCAGCTATGAAAGGTTTGAAGAGTTTAAGCAATGGACGAGCAGCCGACATACATCAGCAATGTTTCCAAAGCATTTGGGACAAGACTCATTAGACTCTCACTAGGACGAAAGCTGTAGTCGAGCATTCGAAAATTCTTACCATGCTATAGAACTTTCAGCACAATTATTGCAAACTTTATTAATAATGTAATAGGGTTGGATCGACTTCTTGGTGGAATCTAACTTTTGTTAAGAGTTGCATTGATACTCTAGAAACCCCTGGACTCCTCGGTGCAGTTTGTCAAAGCAACCTCTCATTGCGTGGTTGAACACGAGTTGGTTGGCTTGAGTACCATAGGCCTTGAGTATACCTCACCACTGTTTCCGATCGCGTACACATGCGCTAGATAGGTCGGACACTTGTCATCGAAGCACACTTGTTGGTAAGCAAAACTAACAATATTATCAAATTACGCGATCATGCTTTTCTCCGTGACCACTGCCAGTTCAATATCCATGTCCTGCTTGTTGTGATGTTGTCAGTCATACACAGTTGTACAGTTGGTTGTGACCACTCGGCCGTGTCCATGCTCGTGCAGATCCTTGAGGCGGACCCAGCTGGAGACAGAGTTCCCTGAGGTGATGCTCCACCCGCTGGAGGCAGCCTGGCAGCCTACCCAGTGTACCAGAGGGCTCCCACAGCCCACGGACTACGTTTGGAGGTCTTCAGGATTTTCTCAGTGGACAGCCTTGCCAGGCTGATTTACATGTTTGTTTTCTTACACTCTCCGGCTGTTCCCGGACGTAGGCGTGTGACCAGTCGTTGTGTCTGTCTTTTCGTCGTGCATCCGTAGGATCAGACGGCGCTCCGTTTGGACGCTTGTGCGCAGAATTATGGCCAAAACAGTGGTTTTGGGCCGGTTCAGGTTTGACAGGCACCGCCGTGTGCGCCACCCGCCGTGAGCCACGGCGGCTATTTATGCTGTGGACCTGTCATTTGTTATTCCTCTCTGCATTTACTTCAGTTGAAGCTTGAGATACAAGTGCACGTGTCTCTCCCTACCCTTGCTGTCCCTTGCATGACCTGTGTGTCAACCAGCCAGACCCGTGCTGTCAGGCTAGCAAGCAGAAAGGCTAGGAAGCTTCCTGGAATCTTCTCATGGTATCAGAGCAGGCGAGCCAGTGCTCGTCGTGCTGCGCAGCAGAGACGCAGCAGCTGCAGCAGCAGTGAGCAGCAGCAGTGGCAGCAGCCCACAGCAGCAGCAGCAGGTCCTGGTTGGACCCATCACCACCCTGAGTCGCTTGAAGCGACAAGAGCACGCAGCGACGCATATGCCATCATCCTGATGCGTCAGAAACCGCAACAGCAGGTTCGTGCTGCAGCTGCGGCGTGCCACAACGGCTTGAGGCCGTTGGAGCCCTTGCGCGCAGCAGCAGCCGGTCCGAGGCCGCCCGTGTGGCGACTTGGAGCCGCAAACCGGGCGAGCAACAGCACCATCAGCGAGCAACAGCAGCAGCGGCGGCCGTGACCACTCAGGCACCAGAGGCACCAGTACCTTTTGTAGGTGCTGACTCCAGCCGTGCAGCTTCCTGGAAGCCGCACGGACGCGGAGGAGCCGCAGACGCAAATCGCGTCAGCCGCCATCCTCTCTTCACCCGCCTGTGCCGGACTCAAATAGCCACCAAAAGTTGCTTGCTATGGCTCGTTGGAAAGCTTAGATCTCAAGCTTTCCATCGCGTCCTTCCTCGCCTCATTTGGAGCTCTGTAGCCTCCAGCATTCACCGTTCCGCATCACTGATTTGAATTTTTCATTTTTTCGGCCTGAGCACAAAATCAGGTCGTTTTGGCCTTTTTCCCCACTTTTTGAAGACAAAAATTTCACCATTGTCTTCAGCATCCTCAGACGCCTCTGTGGTCCAAATTTCGCTTCATTTGGAAAACCTTCAATTTTTAGTGGTGAAAATTTAAAATTTTAAATTTTCAGCACTTAGCCGATTTTTTGGTCAGAAGGTCGACTTTTGCCACCGTCCTAAATCGGCGAGAAACGCTGACGGTTCTGCATTCGGACGACTTTCGCACTGCCTCAGCATGGAGCCAAGCAGCTCCAAGGGCAAGGAGCTGGAGGACACCGTTACGAGCGGGGGCCGCAGCCCACGCTCAAAGGCGATTGACTTCCTGCTGGTGGAGCAGTCGTCACTCCGCCAGCGCCAGGATGAGCAGTCAGCTACGCTGCGACAGATCCGCGATGCCTTGGTCTCTCTGTCTGGGACACCGGGACATCAGCCCAGGAGAGAGAGAGAGGCAACCCCATCGGCCCAGGAGTCTGCTGGCCCCACTGCCGCCCCTGCGCAGAGACGAGAGTCCATGGTCGAGGAGTGGGATCAGGCGCCACCTCCCACTGGGGAGGACGCGCTTCGCCGGCTGATGGAGCAGATGAGGAGCCTGCGCATTGAGACACCGGCGCCCAGTCCGAGGGGACAGCAGCAGCAGCAGCAGCAGCAGCAGCAGCAGCAGTCCGACCCGCGTCAGGTCTCGGGTGCCGCTGGAGGAGCAACGTTGATGCCTTTCATGCCCTTCCCACGCCCGCTCCTAGCACCACCAGAGGTCCAGCTCCCCACGGAGCGACGACCCAAGGACTTCGAGACTTCCCCGCCTCGCTATGAAAGCAAGGCGGGGCTTGACTGTTGGGAGGTGCTGTTTCAGGTATGGGCAGACTCAGAGGGAGTCTGGCCATAATACCACAGCCAGTCCCAGACGGCTGATCCGCTCCAGTCCCAGACGGCAGCGCGTGCCATGCGTGGACTGCTGTACGCAGTTCCACAGGAGACAGTGGTCGACTTCCGCCCCTTCCTGGGCGCGCCTGGGACAGGAGCAGGCGCAGACCCGCGCTGCGGCTGGGAGCTGGCGCTGACCCTTTTTGCAACAGAGACTCACGCGACCCGGTCAGCGCGCCTTTGCGAGTTCCACTCCCTTCATCAGGGATCCTCGGAGTCAGCAGCTGATTATTGGTGTCGGGCCATGCGCCTGTACACTCGTCTGGGCACCGGACGCGGCTCTCAGCTCTGGGCGCTGGACACCATCATGCTGGGAGTGCGCCCCGAGCTCACTGACACCTTCTCCCGCCTCGACCAGGACGTCCTCGCGTCCATGTCCGACACCCTGCAGCTGTTGCCCTGGGCGCAGCGGTACTTCATCCAGGTCGCGACAGCTGACGAGGCAGCCCG
>SZWC01004190.1:0-2500 GCA_023375785.1 Penium margaritaceum
CCCCCCGTGTTTTCTTCGCAAGTGTGGAAAAGATGGCCGTCGAACGGTCTACAGAGCATGACACGGACCTCCACAGACCAACAGGCTGTAGTCCAAAGCACACATGTACACAATCCCAGGTTGTACTGGACACACCAAGAAAAGGGTGCCTGATCAGCCATCTAGATGGCTCAAGGCGCCAGGGGACCGATGGACAGTCCCTCCAGAAGTCCAGGATACTTTCTCCCTACAGTCAGCCCGACCGTTGGTCACGCTACCAGTCAGCCCGAGTGTCAGCATGAGAGCTGACTGAGTAGAGTAACCAAGCAGCCCAGCACAAACACAGCGCAACGCTGCGCAGCGCAACGCAGCACAGCCCAAAACAGCACAGCGCAACGCAACACAGCGCAGCGCAGTACAGCGCAGCGCAACGCAACGCTAGACAACACAGCGCAACGAAACGCGACGCAGCGCGACGCTGCGCAACACAACGCAATGCAACGCAACACAACGCAACGCAATTCAACGCAACACAATGCAACGCAATGCAACACAACGCAGCGAAACACAACACAGCGCAGCGCAACGGAACGCAACGCAGTGCAGCACACCGAAGCGCAATGCAACGCAAAGCACCGCAATGCAACGCAACGCAATGCAACACAACGCGGCGCAACGCAACGCAACGCAACGCAACGCAACGCAACGCAACGCAACGCAACGCAACGCAACGCAACACAATGCAACACAACGCAACACAACGAAACGCAACGCAACGCGCACGACGCAATGCAACACAGCGCAAGGCAACGCAATGCAGCGCAGTGCAACACGACACAACGCAATGCAACGCAACACAAGTGATGCAGAGTGACGCGACAAGACGCGACAAGACGCGACAAGACGCGACAAGACACGACGCAGTGCAACACAAAGAAACGCAACACAGCGTGGCAGCATGGCAATTCCACGTGACACAATGAAATGGATGGCAATGCAACGCAACGCAGCACAACACAACGCAGCACAACGCAACACAGCGCAATGCAACGCAACACAACGCAACACACCACAACACAGCACAACTCTATGCAACACAACACAAACTGCAAACACAACGCAAAGACATTGCAACACAACAAAACGCAACACACTGCAAACACAACGCACCACGACGTGACCTCCTCCAGCGCGAACAGCACCCCACCAACTGGAGCGCGGAAAGCAGCCGCAGCCCCTGCTGCTGCTCCACACGTCACCTGCGCACAACCATTGCAGGACCAGCGGTGGCAGCGGCAGCAGCAGCAGAACCAGCAGCAACAGCAGAACCACCATCAGCAGCGGCAGCAGCAGCAGCAGCAGCAGCAGCAGCAGCAGCAGAAGCAACAGGAGAAGCAGAAGCAGCAGCAGTGGCAGCAGCAGTAGCACCAGCAGCAGAAGCAGCAGCAGCAACAGCACCAGCACCAGCATCAACAGCAGAAGCAGCAAAAACAGCAGCAGCAGCAGCTAGAGGACGATGACGAGGGCTAGTAAGTAGATACAGAGAGCAAGGCTTGCACTCAGATGCTGTCTGAGAGCATGCATGTGTGTGCACAAGCACAGGCACAGGGCATGCACGGCAGAATGAACACACACGCAACACTGAGGCAAGACTAGGGTTGAGCAGCAGATAGGCGGGCAGGGAGCACAAGGACAGCGGCACCGCTGCATGCACGAGAGAATAAACAGAGACACCAGCTGGCTCAGTGACTGCACACACACACGCACGCACGCACGCACGCACGCACGCACGCACGCACGCACGCACGCACGCACGCACGCACGCACGCACGTACGCACGCACGCACGCACGCACGCACGCACGTACGCACGCACGCACGCACGCACGCACGCACGTACGCACGCACGCACGCACGCACGCACGCACGTACGCACGCACGCACGCACGCACGCACGCACGTACGCACGCACGCACGCACGCACGCACGCACGTACGCACGCACGCACGCACGCACGCACGCACGTACGCACGCACGCACGCACGCACGCACGCACGTACGCACGCACGCACGCACGCACGCACGCACGTACGCACGCACGCACGCACGCACGCACGCACGTACGCACGCACGCACGCACGCACGCACGCACGTACGCACGCACGCACGCACGCACGCACGCACGTACGCACGCACGCACGCACGCACGCACGCACGTACGCACGCACGCACGCACGCACGCACGCACGTACGCACGCACGCACGCACGCACGCACGCACGTACGCACGCACGCACGCACGCACGCACGCACGTACGCACGCACGCACGCACGCACGCACGCACGTACGCACGCACGCACGCACGCACGCACGCACGTACGCACGCACGCACGCACGCACGCACGCACGTACGCACGCACGCACGCACGCACGCACGCACGTACGCACGCACGCACGCACGCACGCACGCACGTACGCACGCACGCACGCACGCACGCACGCACGTACGCACGCACGCACGC
>SZWC01004190.1:5000-12331 GCA_023375785.1 Penium margaritaceum
ACACACATGCGCGCGCGAGTGCGCGCATGCGCACGCACGCATGCACACCCACAGCTACAGCCTGATCAACAGAAATCGTGTTGTATGATTTTTCATTGTATCAAGACGATTTCATCATTGTGTGTCTCATCCAAAAGCATACGCATGTGGAGCACAATGGACACATTTGCAAATTGCTCGAAGGTTTACGAAAAAACAATCCTTTGCAAAATTTATCAACTGCGACCGTGGATGCCCATTGACCAAGCGTGTGGTACACAACGTCAGTGGCGTACATACCTCCATGGGTTTGGAAAAGGTTTCGTTCGTCATGGATTGGCCAATGACACGTTAGAAAAGACGTGATATGCTTCCTACTTCCTCTCATCTACTCAACTCTTTCCTTGTCGCTATAGGCATTCTCCGCAAGTTACGGACCGTAGCACATTTTTTCATCGCGTTGTTTTACACGTTTCCACATGAGTGCGTCGATCATGAGATTGACTGACGGGGCGTGGCCCCTAAGGTGCAGCCTTACTTATTTGACTTTGGGCTCATTGTGCAAGATCTCCTCTGCGGATGCTAAGCTGATAGAATCACCTTGCCTCTCCAGCACTTCTGTCGTTTACAGCACCCACTTCATGACTGTGACTGCGTTCCTGACGGCCTAGAACTTGTGAAAATAAGGAGGAGGACAGATGACGTCATTCTGGAGCGGTGTAGCCGTTTCGAGGCCGGCGACTGGGCAGGGCTACTGGAGGAGACACTGGAGCAGGTTCGCCCGGCCGCACGCGCCCGAGTTGTCTCCCGCCCTCTCACCCATCAGGCCGCGGCGCCAAGGGGTGGAGGCGGCAAAGGCGCGACGGCGGGCGGCGAGCCTGGCCCATGCAGGCGCCTTTGCCCGGGCGGTGCAGCAGTTTGAGGACCGGCCCTCCGCAGCGGGCACTGCTGAGACAGTCGCGGCCCTCCGCGAGCGCCACCCGGCAGGCCTCCTCCCTCTGCCCGAGTGGGTACCGGACTTCGACCCACCGGACGAGGGAGGGGCAGACAGGATCACGGANGCCATGGTGGAGGAGGTGCTCAGGGAGGCGCCACGCGGTTCCAGCGCTGGGCCACTGGGCCTCACCACAGACCTGCTTCGCGACCTCGTCCTGGACTCGCCTGCGGCCTTGGAGGGCCTTGGAGGGGTCCTCCGCCGCATAATCGAGGGCTGCCTACCGGCAGAGGCAGCCTCCTGCATCAGCCGCAGCAGACTCATCCCTGTGCTGAAGGGGTCCTCAGAGGAGGAAGGAGTGCGCCCAATCGCGGTGGGCGAGGTGTGGACGCGACTAGCGGGGAAGCTGCTCCTACTTCGAGACAAGGATAAGCTCAACTCCGTCCTCCGGCCACATCAGTACGGCGTGGGGGTGCCCGACGGTGCAGCGCTCCTGGTACGAGGGATCAGGGCCATCCTCACCGCCAACCCCTCTTTCTGGCTGCTCCGACTCGACATCCGCAACGCCTTTAACGAGGTGGAGCGAGCGTCAGTTTTCACAGCGGTGCTTGACTCAGGCCTAGGATCCTGGACCCCCTACCTTTGGCGGTTCTCCCTCTGCCCTGCCCAGCTCCTCCTCTTCGACGTAGACACACCTGCCGTCCTTGAGAGCGCCCGCGGCGTCCGCCAGGGTGACCCACTGGGCCCGGCACTTTTCAACCTCGCCTTGGCCCCCGCTCTACAGGCGGCATCCCAGACCCTTCTGGCGGAGAGTGGCGACCGACTGGGCCACATCGGCGCCTACCAGGACGACGCGACCGTCTGCGCCCCCCCCACCTCTTAGGGGTTTGCATAGCGGCCTTTGTGGAGGCTGCGGCTCTCCGCGGCCTTCGCATTCAGCCTGGGAAGTGCCTGCTGTAGCAGCGCTCGACGGAAGCCATCCCCCCAACGCTCGCCGAGCTGCCCTGGACAACCGGAGGAGTGGAGGTCCTAGGCTGCCCAGTCGGCAACCAGGCCTTCCAAGAGGAGTGGGCAGAGGCATGGCTACCGCAGCAGACCCATGATCTCCGACAGCTCGGCCGCATGGAGGACGTACAGGCAGCGATGACCCTCCTCCGGCTCTGCATCATCCCGCGGGTGGACTTCTGCGTGCGGGCCCTACCTCCCGAGCGATGGTGGCTCGTGGTGCTGCAGCAGTTCGACGACGCCGTGTGGGCGGCGGTCCTTTCACTGCTACAGGTGACGGCGGCTACCGACCGTGCGACAGAGGACTGGGACCTGCAGCAGCTCGCCCAGTGGCAGGTNCAGCTCGGCCGCATGGAGGACGTACAGGCAGCGATGACCCTCCTCCGGCTCTGCATCATCCCGCGGGTGGACTTCTGCGTGCGGGCCCTACCTCCCGAGCGATGGTGGCTCGTGGTGCTGCAGCAGTTCGACGACGCCGTGTGGGCGGCGGTCCTTTCACTGCTACAGGTGACGGCGGCTACCGACCGTGCGACAGAGGACTGGGACCTGCAGCAGCTCGCCCAGTGGCAGATGCAACTGCCCTTTCGCTTTGGCGGAGCCGGCCTCCTCAGCGCCCGTGACCGGGCGCCGCTCGCCTTCGCATGCGCCACAGGCTCCCTCCTCCACGCTCTGGTCTCTGACTTTGGCTCTTTCCTGCCCTCCGCCCGGACCCTTGAGTTCCTCACCCCCCTGTGGCGGCGGGTGGAGGAGGAGCTCCCAGTGCAGGTGTTCCGCGCCTTCCCCTCTCTCGACGGCCTGCAGCAGGGACCGGCACCACGACTCTACCAGCAGCTGAGTGAGGTGTGGTATGCGAGCCGACGGGAGCGGTGGGTGGAGGAGGCAGGGACAGTAGCGCTGCGGCACTGCGCTTGTCCGGTGCGCTGCGGACCGAGCACAGGGTGCTGTCGTCGGGCACAGAGCAGATGTTGGGCTACAGCGTCGCGGGGCAGCGCACTATGGCTCCAGGCCACGCTGTCGGGGGAGGACGACCGGACCTTCCTCCCAGCAGCAGACTTCCGACTCCATGCGCAGCTCTGGCTAGGCCTCCCCCTCGCACACCTGGAGCAGGTACAGGTACACCCCCTTGAACCTGCTGCAGTGACCCACCGTGAGAAGGAGGGTGGCGCGATCTGGCGTGTTCACAAGCTCGCCAACGTCTGCCGAGAGCACCGTCTCCCGGTCCGCGTAGAGCCGACGGATGTGCTGCCCCTGCCGGGAGGGCAGGGGTACCTCCGCCCAGACCTCACCTTGGTGGACCACGACCTCGGCATCACATGGGTGTTGGACGTCACGACGGTGGACGCACAGGGACAGCGGGCCACAGGGCCGGGCCGAGCCCTGGAGGCTGCTGAGGAGGAGAAGGCCGAGAGATACAGAGCGGCTCCGCGGCGGGGACACCACCTGCGACCCCTAGCTTGGGAGACCCTAGGAGGCCTGGAGGAGGAACTCTGGGTCTTCTTGGCCCGCCTGGCCAAGATCAGCCTCTCACGTGGGACTCGACAGTGCTCGGCGGAGGCCCTCGCGCTCTGGGCACAGCGTGCGATGAGCATCCTCGCACAGCGGGCCTCCATCGGGGGGATCCGCGCCCAGTGCGCGGCCATCCGGCTCTACGTCTCCACGCACGCCAGAGCCTCCGCCCCCTTCACCGGCGAGGTGGCCCCCATTGCGCGCCATGGACGCGTGCGCTCCCTCCTCACACTCTCTGCCCTCTGCGGGGTGGAGCCGACTTTCTGGGAAGCCTAGCTCCCAGAGGCTCTGGGATGTATCTATCTGCCCTTCCCCTGTAGCGGTCCTGGCCACAGGGCCTTGCCCGAGAACCCTGAGTATGTGTTCGTGGTGGCGCGAGGGACTTTGGCATCCTCCCCACCGTGTAGCGGTCCTGGCCACAGGGCCTTGCCCGAGAACCCTGCTTTGGTTTGCTCGACGTGGCACGAAGGACTTTGGCATCCTCCCCACTGTGTAACGGTCCTGGCCACAGGGTCTTGCCCGAGAACCCTGTCCTTGCCTGCTTGAGGTGGCGTGAAGGACTTTGGCATCCTCCCCACCGTCTGTCATGATGTTATGTTCTATGGAAAAATAGTTATTTTCAACAAAAAAAAAAGTCACGGGAAATCGAACATGCAAAAACAAAACTGTGTGTGAGTCGTAGAGAACAGAAAGAGGTTTTGTAGTTTTACCGTGTTCATGACTGCCTGTACCTTGTCACTCTTTACTTCCTCCTGATTTCTAACTCACTCACTCACTCACTCACTCACTCACTCACTCACTCGCTCGCTCACTCACTCACTCACTCACTCACTCACTCACTCACTCACTCACTCACTCACTACCTCACTCACTAACTCACTCACTCACTCCCTCACTCACTCACTCACTCACTCACTCACTCACTCGCTCGCTCGCTCGCTCGCTTGCTCGCTCGCTCGCTGGCTCACTCACTCACTCCCTCGCTCACTCACTCACTCACTCGCTCGCTCGCTCGCTTGCTGACTCACTCACTCACTCACTCGCTCGCTCGCTCGCTTGCTGACTCACTCACTCACTCACTCGCTCGCTCGCTCGCTTGCTGACTCACTCACTCACTCACTCGCTCGCTCGCTCGCTTGCTGACTCACTCACTCACTCACTCGCTCGCTCGCTCGCTTGCTGACTCACTCACTCACTCACTCGCTCGCTCGCTCGCTTGCTGACTCACTCACTCACTCACTCGCTCGCTCGCTCGCTTGCTGACTCACTCACTCACTCACTCGCTCGCTCGCTCGCTTGCTGACTCACTCACTCACTCACTCGCTCGCTCGCTCGCTTGCTGACTCACTCACTCACTCACTCGCTCGCTCCCTCCCTCTCACTCACTCTCACTCTCACTCTCACTCTCACTCTCACTCTCACTCTCACTCTCACTCTCACTCTCACTCTCACTCACTCTCACTCTCACTCTCACTCTCACTCTCACTCTCACTCTCACTCTCACTGTCTCGCGCACCATGTCTCTTCTGTCGCGGTCGTTTCTGAATGCACGCAGCCACTTCCACGGTAGCCGGTACTTGGTGGAACCGCCCTGGGACATTGACAAGCGCACACACACACACAGACAAAGGCATGCAATGGCTCCCATTGGCACACGTACACACATTAGCATGCACCCTCATATCACCAAATCTTGCATGCACGCACGCAAGCATGTTCGTTAGAGCCTCAGCAGCATGCAGGTGCACAACACTAGCTGGATGACGACGACATGCCGGACATGCACAGGCATGCGCGCACGTACACACACACACACACACACACACACACACACACACACACACACACACACACGCACACACACACACACACCTGGCCGATGAGGGCAGCCAAGCATGCTCCCGTGTGCACGAGGGGACCTTCCTTCCCAAGAGCGAGACCTCCAGCCACGGACCCCACACTGCCCAGCATCTGCGCCGCAGCGAGCCAGGGAGCCAGGGAGCCAGGGAGCCAGGGAGCCAGTCGACACAGAAGCAGTTTTGGTCCTGATCAGTCCAAAAGCTACACTTGCCTTCACCCTGGAACCACCCCCCCCCCCCCCATACTTTGAAGTGGACTCTGCCGCCTTCAAGGGTGAGGAAGATGCACATCGAGTTCCGTCCAGCCACGCTGCCCATCGTACTTTTGCACGACACTGCACTGCACTGCACCGTTCTGCACTGCGATGCGCTGCACTGCACTGCACTGCACTGCGCTGCGCTGCGCTGCCCTGCCCTGCACTGCGCTGCACAGCACTGCACTGCACTGCACAGCACTGCGCTGCACAGCACTGTGCTGCGCTGCACTGCACTGCACTGCACAGCACTGTGCTGCACAGCAATGCCTTGCGCTGCACTGCACTGCACTGCACTGCACTGCACTGCGCTGCACTGCACTGCACTGCACTGCGCTGCACTGCACTGCACTGCACTGCACTGCACTGCGCTGCACTGCACTGCACTGCACTGCACTGCACTGCGCTGCACTGCGCTGCGCCGCGCCGCGCCGCGCCGGGCCGCGCCGCGCCCCGCCGCGCCGTGCCGCGCAGCACCGCGCTGCGCCGCACCGCACCACACCGCACCGCGCCGCACCGCACCGCACCGCACCGCGCCGCACCATACCGCACCGCACCGCACTGCGCTGCACTGAACTGCACTGCACCAAGCACAGTGCATCCACATGTAATCCCATGACACGGCACATGGACATACGTTAAGCCGTGGCTGCGCTGCTGCCCAACAACATCCTGCTTGTGCCATGGCATGAGATGGCATTGCATGACATGTCACGGAATGACATGGACTCGTATGGCATGGCACAGCACAAATGCCAACATGGCTTATGGCGTAACGTGGCGCAGCATGACGCGACGCAACGAGCCTAGACGAGCCACGCCATGGCTTGTCGCCGCACGGCATGGCACCAAAAGGCACGGGACGGAATGGTACAGCATGGCATAGCACAGGAAGGCACAGCATGACACATCACGTCCCAGCTGGTACAGCATGCATCGGCGATTGAACCAGTAAGGGCCAGAAAACCCCTCCACTTCCGTTACGTTTTCAGTGGATGGGGTTGCAGTGCAATGCACCTGCCAAGTACATCCAGGTACTGCCAAAAATGCCGGCATCGCATCGCTGCACTTTTTCAAGCCTGCATCACAGCACTTTTTTCAACAAGAGCGTGTAGGGAGCGGGTGTTGCCATGAGTTGTTGCAGGGAGTATGCGGACCTTACCGACGAGCGTCCGCGTGAGAAGAATACCTGGCACGTCTATGCCTGCCATTGCCATGCCAAACACCAAACGACAGCACAACCAACAACAGCAACAACAACCACCATCTTTGTCACCATCACCGTCACCGCCACCGACACCGCCGCCGTTACCACTGCAACAAGCACCATTGAGACGCTCTGAAGGGAAAACCCTGGTAGCTGCCACCACCACCACCATCGCCACTATCACCGCCATTGTCACCACCACAGCAACCGCCACCGACAACGCCACAAACTGCAAACACCACAACCACCACCACCACTGCCCGCTGCCACCCCCACATCTGGGCGCTGCAGCTTTCCCAGCCGACACTGCAGCCGCCACATCCACCGCCACCATCGCAACGCCACTGCCGCAACCACCAACACCATTACCTCCGCCGCCTCCGCCACCGCCACTGCCACTTCCACTGCCGCAGCAGCAGCAGCAGCAGCAGCAGCAGCCTCAATAGTGTCAGAGGCACTGGCAGCAGCAGCGGCACCAGCACATTTATGAAGAGAAGCAGCAACAACAGCACAAGTGCCATGATGAACCACATGAGAACAATAAATGACTCTCTCTCTCTCTCTCTCTCTCTCTCTCTCTCTCTCTC
>SZWC01004190.1:26764-60071 GCA_023375785.1 Penium margaritaceum
GTGTGTGTGTGTGTGTGTGCCACTCCAGAGTACGGAGGCCCGTCCTCGAAAGCCTCTAGCCTTGGAGGTGCAGGAAGGTCCAAGGCTCTCAAACTCGGGTGTCTGCCCACAGGGACTGAACAGGGAGGTGAGGGCTTCCACAAAAACAACAACAAAAAATGGCCTTGAATCTCTCAGACTTGTGTGTGCAAAAGCGTTTGAGCAGTTGTTAGCATTTGCCAGCTCAAACTGACCTGGTCTTCACGGTACACAGAGTTCTCAATCACTTCGTAGTCGAGGCTCTCCAGATCTGCGTCAGCCGGTGACTGCACGGGAGGGGGCGCAAACGACGACGCAGACGGCGTGCGCTGAGCAGCAAACCCGAAACTGCCCCAAAGACCCTGACCTCCCCCACCTCCAACTCCCCCTGTACTATCTCCTGCGTCGCTGCTACGCTGCTGCGACGGATGCAGCAGGGACCGTGCCTCCTGTTGCTGCTGCTGCGGCCGGCGGTTCTCAAACCGGACAAAGCGCCTCACAAAGTGGCCCTGCTGCTGTTGTTGCTGCTGCTGCCGCTGTGGCTGCTGCGGTCGCTTGCGTCTGTGCCTTTGGGGGAGAGGAGGTGGGTGACCCGACACTGATCTGCGTGGCTGATGCTGATGCTCTTGCTGCTGATGTTGCTGCTCCTGCTGGTGCTGCTGCTGCTGCCGCTGATGCTCCTCTCGGGGAAGGGCCAGGTCTTCATACTCCGCATTGTGGTGAAGGGGATCTGACTCGTAGGCGTCGCTGTGCCCCACTTCCTCACTATTCACGTCCCCATCGTCCATCTCCTCGACGATCTCCCTTTCACTAGGGCCTCCATTGCCCCTCCTCCCCCGCCGCTGCTGCTGCTGTTGCTGATCATGTTTTCTTCTAGCCTGATGGATGCCGCTGCTGCTGTTGCTGTTTCTGCCACTGCTGCTACTGCTGCTAGAGACGGTGCTTCTGCAGCTGCTGCTGGCCATGGCGCCAGCACCGTCACTTCCCCTCCTTTCTGCTGCTGATGCTGCTGCTGCTGCTGCTGCTGCCGCTGCTGCTGCTGAAGCAGCAGCGGCGGCGGCAGCGGCAACATCATCATCGTCGGCCTCTCGAACTCCAGGGGCAGCACCTCCGGGCCCATTTGCGCGGTCAGCGTTATCTAAAGCCGACGCCACCGACGCGGACACGCGCTCATAATGCTGCCGGACAGCGTCGCGTGGATCTGAGGGGACCTCCGAGCTCTCCATTTGCAGGGTGGGAGGTTTCTGAGCAACTGGCGAGGGTTCGAGAGGGCCTAAGGAGGCACCCGATGCGCTGGAAGCGTTGGAAGCATGTGCGGTTACGGAGGATGAAGACGATGCAGAGAAAGAAACGGATGACGAGGATGAAGAGGACGAAGAGGATGAGGTGAAGGTTGAGGCTGTGGGCTGCAATTTATGGCCCTGGGCTGGATGGTGTCGTTCGTCGGTAGGGCCGGGCGACGGTTGCGATTTGGACAAGGAATGTCGATGGGCTGGTTTCCACATCCATTTCCTACCCGCTGCGCCTCACCCGCCAGTGAGGAGAGGTGAGAGAGGGTGGGGGATTGGGAACCCTTCTACCTGGTAGAATCACGACGAGGGAAAAAAAGGGACGATATGACGGCGCACTGAGATTCACGCTGCCGGCGTGATGCAAGGCTCAACGAAGCGCGGAGAGCGACAGTCGTCCTATCCCGCACACGCCAGCGCGCGCGTGATCAAACAAGGCCCGGACCTGCAACATTCGCCGCTGCTCCCGAACAAAGGTTCACCATGGCCAACGCGAACCACTATGACAGCGGATCTTGGGCCCTCCACTTACTGCAAGGAATTGCCCAAGCAAAGCTGGATGTTTCCCTCGCGCCTCTGAGATGGAAAATCCCGTTACGGAAGCGTGTGAAAGGCCACACCGGACACCAGACAGGATCTTCACAGGGCGCTGAGACATTCAAGCAGATGGAGGGCTGCGGACCAGCTATGGGGGGACGTGGTTTGTGTGTTCCAACACACGGGCGAGAGGCTCCGCAACACCTGGCCGGATGACAAGTGCGTCGCTCTGTTTTGAGAGCCGGTGTCTCTTTCTGCGGCAACGTTACAAGGTTCCCCATTCCGGGTGTTCGAAACGCTATCCACCCCGTTCAAAAGATTCTGAAATCCATTCTCCCCGTGTTTCAACACTTTAGTATCAGGACGCCCCAGAGCTGGAGTGTCGGTGTCGTGCCTAGTCAGATACGTGGTCGTTGTCCAGACAATTCCATTTTATGACTTCATTGGCATCTCAGAATGTAGAAATTTTATTGCTATGAAAAACTTCCATCAAGAAAATGAGTCCTAGAAATTCAAGGGTGGGGGGGATGGGAAAATAAATACAAAAATAGAAAGATTTTTGTATTTCTCATCGCTACCCCTCCACGGGGAATGGACGGTGGCACAGAGCCACATATGACAGTGATACTCAAGAGGAAAATACATGCACGATAGTCATGAAGAGGGGCACGCATGTGCCCACGATCAAGTGTAAAGAAGCATGCAAAGGTCGAAGTGATGTCCAAGCGAGATCCTAAGGGGGGGGGGAGGAACATTTAACACGAGGTCAAAATAATTGACATGACAACGATACCCAAAGAGGCCTCGTAACGACATATCACAAGTGCCGGGCTCACCTACGCGGCGGCCAGCTGGGTTGCGGATGCTAAGGATGTGACGTTGGCGTAAAAAGGAGGAGCACGGGGTCGATGCGGGTAGCCCAATGTCTCTTGAACAGTATAGTTATTGTGGTAGATGTAGTAGACCTATAGCATACCTGCCACACAAGACGCCAAGCAAGCTTGGTCCTCGAAAGAGAGGATGGGCGGATACATTATACAACATTATATGGGGCGGGTTTGAAGACAAACACATGAGTTAATCGTAAGAAGTGTTGTAAGGAATAGAAAAAAAAGCTAAAGATACGATGAAAGACTAAACTAATGGGGTTCATTGTGATGTTACAATTGTACCCCTCATGTTGGGGTACATTGTAACAAAACAATCTAGCCCGGAGGCCATCACGAGGTTTCCTCTGACCAAAAAATGTTAGGGCAAGTATTTTCATGATAAAAAAATGAAAGGCAAGACAACAGGTAACAATGGTATCAATGTCAGGGGGGCATCGCACGTTTGGTTTCTAAACCCAAGGCATCTGAATACCTTCTTCCTCTTTTCTACTTTAAAGTCGAGATCAAAACATCTAAGGGTGCTAAAAGGCTAAGGCATGAAAATCCATACATGTGTTCATACCCAAAGGAATCCACAAGGGCTCAAACATTCCATTCATTTTCTGCTATAAATATCAAATCCCTTTCCTTGTTATTAAATGAATGATAGATTTAATGGCCATTTACCAGGATTTATTCATGCACATCGATCTCCATACCATTAGCACCCACCCTTCATTTATAGATTTGCCTTTATACATCTCCCATCTCAACAAATGTTTTGTTTTACTGTCTATGCCATAGAGGTAGAAACATTGCCTAAAACATCTAAGGGAACTTTAAGAACCAAAGTTTCGTTCCACGTGGGGGGAACCCACCCCTTGTGTGGTCCCCTAAGGGTCTCTCAAAGGTTACGTGAGAGTTATACCCACTAAAACCTCCCCTATTCAAAGGGACATAACACCCTTAGCGACCATATGGAGGGCATTCTTCTCATGCAATAGTGAACGCGTCTCTTAAAACTCTGTATACTGGATTTTCTCAAGTACCTGTTAGGAGATGATAAATGTGTGGGACGCACGATCCCATTAGAGGACTCCTAAAGATTCCAAAAAGAAGATAAGTTTCTTTGTACATATTGATATCCGAGTGGGAAGGAGTACCATACATATTATCAATGGTTGGTTTAACTTTAGAGTTTTGGAATTTTGCACGACCATAGCAAAGGCCTGGTTGGCCTAGCTATCGTGCCAGGACCTTTGGTGTGCCAAGCAATGCTTGTACAAGTGCAGAGAAAAAAATGCGGAAGCTCTGGTTGTGTTATAAGAATACAAAGTAAAACAATACTATGTACAAGCACAGCAACAGAAACTTGACAGAGCCTCGCCCAAACTAGGCGGAACGTTTTGTTAGGCGTCCAGCCTTGTAGTAAGAGTCTTGGCATGTCAACCGTCTTCCGGGTTGACAGGCCTTTCAGATGTGAGGCAATCTCCTCTCCACACTAGCACACTTCTGCTAGAGTCAACGGGTTATCAGAAGGAACCTCCAGGAAACTCCAGCACCACAAGGACCTGAGTCTAGTAAAAGACCAAGTGGCTCGCAGACGTGAAGAATTGTTGATGTTGATATAATGGATTTAGAGAGACTATAATTGGTTGCTAGAGCCCAAAGTGGTGCCTCCTTTTACAGTGATGATCTGGCTGGTCGTAAATCTGGCAGTCCAAGGTGCTTCACTGAAGGTGGCGTTCCCGACGGTCCCAACCGTTGATTTAGTCATGTGTCATCCAACATTGGAACTGGCGATGATGATGTTGTAAATCTATCACGAGGTTGTATGTGAGCTAGGATATTGTGTTGACGTCTGTTTAATGGCTCGCGTAAACAACGTAGGGTTCGTATTCTCCAAGATTACCTCGTACGAGGCTGTTGCCAAGTTGTCAAACCTTGGACATCACTCCAGTGAGTTGGCCGAGGTAGTCCCACCTTCCTTGGAAACACCAAATGTTTCGTACACGTCCAGGGCTTGAACATGCCCTTGAGGATTAAAAACTCCCGGAATATTCTAGCCCGTATAGTGGAGAATTCCCCATAAGAAAATTTCGGTGAATCACGGAAAAATCGGTAGCTTCACGTTGAATCCTCCAAAAGTGAAACCCGCTACATTGTGCTAAAGCTAAAATCTAGCGCAGTTATCGCCTCACTCCAATGTGGATAATGGGGTGGAGGGGGGTGTTGGGATGTGTGATGGATTCACAACGGTGTAGCCATTGTTGATGGAAAGATAACCTTGGGATGAGGGCCCTAAGTGGGCAAAACTTCAAAGCGTGTGCTATGAATAATAGAAAGTTTCTGTTGTGATGATCATAATTTGAGAAGTAATTCTAATGAATCGAACTCATTGTGTCACCTTGGATCGGATTTGTTGATATTTGAAGAATCTATGAAGGACGGTCTTTTCTTGTTTACACCTCGGGAAATTGCGAGAAGTGGGGAAGTTATGAGATCTAGTTTTGACTTGAATTGATTGTATTAGAATGCAAAGAAGAGCTTCTCTATTGGTTGGAGGAAAGATCTGATAATGGAAGACTAGATGATTCTTCTCCAATATATGAGGTGTGCACATTCTTCTAGCCAATTCCTAAGGGGGGTGGTCTATGGGTTTGGTTGAAGATTTTTTGATCTATTTCATGGAAAAGATTTTCCTAAAGGAGGTACATCTTGTATGAGTGACATATGTCTAATCTTGATGGGGTGCACTCGTAGAGTCTGAAAATTGATCGTGAAGGATACGCGAATGTGGTGGGAGGTGGTTTGCTTTTGAATGGATCAAAAATGCGTTGTTTTTGAAAGTGTGATAAATGGTTTTTCATATAAGACTATGTTTCTACACGATGAATAATAGTGGAGCCTTTGTGAATGGAGACGTTTATAGGGGATGTGAGTGGTTTGAGGAATGTGGAATTTATGTGAGGGGTAGAACTTGGTGCTATACATGACGAATGAACTGAGATTTTTTATCCAGCAGCCTGGTTTGGGGTAGATTGTTTCCTTATTTGATTGTTATGTATTATTGCATTTAGTGGAGGTGAGTTGCGATGAAAGAGTGGAGATATTGCTGGGACAGTTGTTCGTTTAGGAGAACATCTTTGTGGAGCTAATTCCGCAGATTACAGAAAAGGCCGAAGCGACAGCGACTGGATGCAAAAGATAGTGCGCATCCGTTCGAAGGATTCTCGCCGTGCGAACAAGACGCGACTTCACGAACCTGTATCTCACGCCATGCATGTATTGACATGCGTGCGGATCCATCCCGAACCCGGTAAACAGCACCACCACGCCTTGCGTCCTCATGGGCGACCCGCTGAAACCGAGCAGCTCGGAAGACGGTCCGAGACCAGAGTCGAACAGCGACTGCGCCAGTCGACTTCGTGACGGTTATCCAACGGTACGACAGAAGGAATGGATTCGAACTAGCCTGGGACGTGTTTTTTTAAGTCACATAGCAGCCCTTCTACGTTAGGGTTGGGGACGGGCTGTGGGGTGGACTTACAAGTGACCCCCATTCTCTCGAGACCATATTCGTGTTTCCTCTATTCTGAGGATTGTATATTCTTCGCCCAAATTCTCAAAAATTATCTCCACGTCGCCCCACCTATTTTTTCTCCGTTGAATCATTGCAATAATGCTAAGCACGGATAAAATATTATTGATGTCTTGCCTCTGGTTTACAAAGTGAAATAAGAGTGAAGAAACAAAATTGTAACCCAAATTTTTCAAAATAGATTTCAATTAAACTATACCATCAGTCATTCTAGACACCGTGTCCACCATGTCCGCCTTCCAGGCTCGGCAAAGGTCGTTGCCGATATGTTAACATGTTATGGCTTACACGTTCAATTATTTTCATATCTCAGCAAAGTAACAGATTTTTCGGCCCGATATTTTGACAACATAGATGTATTACGCTTCCTTGCACGTTCCGGGTCTTAAGTTCCTTGGTGCCTACTCAAATCATGTTAAGTAATGCACAACAGTTCAACGTCGACATTAGTATGCCACAGCGTCATCTCTGTTGGTTTTTGCGCACCTCTCATTGTGCTCTGTTGTGTCCTCCCGGCTTGTGTACATCAGCGAGCACATGACTGACGACGAGACTCGACGCTGATGGAGTGTCGTCCGGTGGAGCCGACGCACGCTGAGGTCTACTCGCAGTTCGCTGGAGCCTCCTCTCTTCGCCGACGTGCTCAGCTCCATTGGCAGGCCTCCTCGGCGGTCGTGCTGCTGGCAGTCACTCTCACCACAGTTGTTGCCTGCATGCGTCCAACGCGTCCAATCGCGTCTCCATCGGCATGCTCTGCCTAGGGTCCTTATTGCATGTTGCATGGCCCTGATCGCCATCATGGACCATCGTAGGCACTACCTGGGTTCAGGCAGCCATAACTCCTTGCTACTATTTTTCGAGCTGTTTCTGACCACACGACTGCGTTCCCAGCATCGGTATTATAGTATGGTCCAGTTTTCAGGCAAAACATACGACGCCCGGGTTTTGGGCTGTCGGCTGTCTGGTAGGGCTCACCGAGAAAACCTGCCTGCCAAAAAATAGGTCTATTTCCTAATTGGTTGGTTAGTTGAGTAACAAGCTCTATAGAGCTGGGGGGAGCTAGAACTTGGAGGGGTCTCCCATTGTTGTTCATTCTTCATTCCTAACCAGTTACTTTCAGTTTTCAGCTGCTTTCTGGCGCTAACTCTGGCGCGCGCGTTTCTGAGTGACAAACCCAGAGCTTCCAGCCTTAGACTCTAGAGAAGCAGACTGAGGGGGCCGCTAACTTAACGAACGAGCGTAGAAGCCCGCACGCTGCATCAACAACGCTGCTGCCCCAACCTGCTGTCTAGGTTTTCCATCAGCGGATCTGTGATGTACCTGGCCACTACCACGCGTCCTGACATCCCGTTCGCCGTCAACGTCCTCGCTCAGTTCTCGCAGGCTCCACGTGCGAGAGCCCTTCATGCGGCTGTGCGAGTGGTGCGGTACGTGGTCTCCACGTCGGACTCTGTTTTCGTGGACGGTGTTTGGTGGTCCTTGACGGCTACATTGACAGCGACTGGGCTTGGAGCCCAGATGGATGTAGTCGTACTGGCTACGTGTTTATGCTTGGTGGTACCGCTTTGTCTTGGCGAAGCGGGAAGCAGGGCTGCATCGCACGTAGTTCGTCGAAGGCAGAGTATGTTGCTTTGGGTGCAGGGGCTGCTGAGGCTGTATGGCTGCAGTGCTTGTTTCTTGAGCTAGGGAAGTCAGTACCCGCCATTGTGTTGTGTTGCGACAACCAGCGTGCTCTCGCTTTTCCAGAAAACTCCGGTGTCTTTCATGCTCGCACAAAGCACATTGCGATTGAGCATCACTTCGTTCGTGATCTGGTGGAGCGACACGTGATCTCCGTAATGTGGGTTGGCATTGACATGCAGAGTGCTGATTTCTTGACGAAGGCACTAGCTCGCGGAAAGTTCATGGTGACCATTCGTTCTGTTGGGCTTCGGCCCATGCCTGAGGGTGGTTGAGTGTGGGATATGCGTATGTGCCTCATCTGTTTGTGTCACTCACTATTGTGTTTGTACCAGTGCTGCACGTGTATGGACATGCGTACCATCGAGTCATGGGAGAGTGTTCTGATTTGTGACGTTCGTGTACAGTTTACTGTGACCACTCGGCCGTGTTCATTCTCGTGCAGATCCCTGAGGCGGGCCCTGGTGACACCGGTGCGTCGACTGGCAGCGGACTACCAGCTTGGAGCTGGCCGACTACCGTTCTAGAGCCCCAGATGTTGCCGAGACTCTCTGATGTCTACAGCTTGCACGCATCTTTCGGCGGACTCGCCATGCGCCCTATTTGCATGTTGTTGCATTGATGATGGATGCATGCATGTGACCACTCGTAGTGTCCGTCTTTTGATCCTGCACGTCTAGGTTCAGACGGCGTAGCATTTTGACATGTGTGCGCAGAGTTACGGCCAAAACAGTGGTTTTGGGCCGGTTTTAGGACAGCTCTTGAACTGCTATGTGTAAGGCTGTTAAATCGAGATCGAGACGAGAAATCTCAATCTCAAAGTCAGTCTCGAACCTTTCGGTACGAGATGTCTTGTCTCGTCGGTCAAGACCGAGAAATTCTCGATCTCGTACCGAAGTGCACGTGGCGGGTCTCGATCTCGTACCGATCTCGACCTCTTTGTGCGACGTCTCGAACTTGCACTAGTGAGGGGGCGTTCCGAGAGGCACTTTTCTTGACCGTGGTGATGAAAGAACGGTGGAAGGTTGCGTGGGAGTCGTGACCACCGCATTTTGTCAAAACATCGCGAATGTGGTGCATAAATGGATCAAACCACATAGAGAATGAGGCAAATTGCCAGTCCGTGCGGAGAATAGACGTGTAGGAGATCCGAATAAAATCGATTTGCAAAAGAGACGTCAAAGTCGTGCTCATTCAATGTACCCGCCTCATATTCATCCTGCTTTACTCGAAGAAAGCTACAAGGTTCGGCGGTAGAAAGTTTAGTATTCGCAAACCATTAAAGTGACTCTACAATGTGTGTCTTCTCACTTATCTACGTACCGACCCTACAACCTTCACGTATAAAGGCCTTGGCACACGTGGCAGGTCCACAAAACCATGCGAGAAAGACACTGTGGTACGAGATTCTCGTCTCGATCTCGCATGACATGTGACGTGTCTCGGTCTCGTCTCGTCTCGCCCGAGACAATTCGAGATTGTCTTGTGTCATGCGGTACGAGACAACGAGACGAGACAAAATTGAGACAATCGAGATCGAGACCGGTCTCGATCTCGATTTAACACCATTAGCCGCGTGCGACACCCGCCGTGCACCGCAGCAGGCATTTATGCCTTGGATCTGTCATTTGTTATCTCCCTCTGCATATGCTATTGAAGCGTTCTGACACTTTGTCTTGTATCTCCTAGCCAATCCCTTGCCGTTGTGTGCACGACCTGTGACTGCCGTCACGGTCTAACCAGGCACTGACGCCTAGTCAGCGGCTGTGTTACTAGGAAGCTTCCACGCATTTTCTCACACATATGCCACGAGCGTAGGCGGATGCATGTCTCCCTGTATGTGTTTGCTAAGCAAATCCTAATCACACCATGCTGAAACCAGGAATTCCGCGTTAACATTTGCGACCCACTAGCTTGCTACTATTTTTCTAGCTGTTTCTGACCACACGACTGCGTTCCCAGCATCGGTATTATAGTATGGTCCAGTTTTTAGGCAAAACATACGATGCCCGGGTTTTGGGCTGTCGGCTGTCTGGTAGTGCTCACCGAGAAAACCTGCCTGCCAAAAAATAGGTCTATTTCCTAATTGGTTGGTTAGTTGAGTAACAAGCCCTACAGAGCTGCGGGGGGCTAGAACTTGGAGGGGTCTCCCATTGTTGTTCATTCTTCATTCATAACCAGTTACTTTCAGTTTTCAGCTGCTTTCTGGCGCTAACTCTGGCGCGCGCCTTTCTGAGTAACAAACCCAGAGCTTCCAGCCTTCGACTCTAGAGCAGCATATTGAGGGGGCAGCTAACTTAAGCAACGAGCATGGAAGCCCGCACGCTGCATCAACAACGCTGTTGCCCCAACCTGCAGCGTAGGTTTTCCAGCTTGGAATCAGAGCCAGAGCGTAGCAGCAGCAGCACAAGACTGGCGAACACGTGCCAGACAACGTCGGCGGACCCCAATACGCGCTTGTGCAGGGAAAATGCTGTCAGATTTTTTTCGGCAGCATTGACCCGCCTGGTGGCGGCGTCAAATGTTTTCCCCACGGCCACTGGGCCAGTGGAAATGCCGCCAAACGTTTTCGGCGGCATTGACCCCCACTCGTGACGCGAGGAGGTGAGCGGCAGGCGGCGTCTGACATCTGCGGGCGACGATGCACGATACGACGTCACCTAGGTGCAGTGACTGGCACCAACACGCAGCAGCGGCAGGCGTAGGCAACGGCAGCGAGTAGCTGCAACAGCAGCCACCAGCAGTTGCGTGTAGCAGCAACAGCAGGTAGAAGCAGCAGCTCGTAGCAGCCCGCAGCAACAGCAGCCCGCGCAGCAGCGAGCAATAGCTGTAGCAGCGCGCAGCAGCAGCAGCGAGTTGCAGCAGCCACAACAGCCGTAGCAGCCGCAGCAACAGCACCTGCAGCTGCAACTGCGCCAGAGGTAGCAGTAGTAGCTGCAATAGCAACAGTAGTAGCAGCAACAGCACCAGCAGCAGCAGCATCAGTAGCAGCAGCGGCGGTCCGAAAAACAGCCGCTGCTAACGTCAGCACCCCTCTGCAGACGTCACTACCGACACCAGTGCTAACGTCATCAACAATAAAAAAACCAAAAAAAGGGAAAAGGGAGGCGAAGAAAAGAAAGGGGGAAAACCAAAAGGGTGGGTAGAATCCCCACCGCCCCAAGACAGTGCTCATATCAGCAACACGAAGACAAAAAAACACAATGGACACCAAACCATGGCTGGTAGCACGGGTGAGGAGGGGTCCTCCTCTGTTGAAGGGACCCCTACTCCCCAACGACTATAGTAGCAGCAGCAGCCGCCGCCGCCACCGCCAAAGCAGTAGCAGCAGTAGCAGCAGCACCAGCAACATCAGTAGCAGCAACAGCTGCAACAGCAACTGTAGTAGCAGCAGCAACAGCAGCAGCAGTAGTAGTAGCAGCAGTAGCACCAGCACCAGCACCAGACCACAAGTGTCATTAGCAGCAACCCTGATCCCCTCGTTGCTCTTCAGCAACAGCTTGCCGCCTTGACGCAGCAGCTAGCAGTGCTGCAGCTTGTAGCCTCCCAGACTGCCACCAGTGCGCCGCCGCCATTCGTTCCTCCAGGGCACGCCAGCCCAGCTGTGTCTGCTGCCACATAATACCTGGCAGAGCAGCAGACTCAGCGCCAGCAGCAGATAGTGACCTCCGTCCTTGGTCCCACTCTGGGCGCCGGCCGCAAGCAGAAGGAGTTTGAGACGCCGCCGCCGCCGCTTCATGCCGGCGAGCATTTCCGGAGCTGGGAACTCAGCTTCCGGATCTAGGCGCAAGGTGAGGGTCTGTGGGCATACTACACCCTCCCTTACAACTCCATCCAGGCAGACCAGTTGTATGACGCTGGTTGCACCGTCCGCGCCCTCGTCCCAGTCACCCCTCCACCTTCCCGCCTGGCCCTAGAACCTTTCCTCGGTGACTTCACCTCTGTCGACATCCCAGACCCTGCAGCCGCATGGCACGTCCTCACCAGGCCCCATCGCCTGTCCAGCAATGCTGAGATCAGCCGTCTGCTCTGGGAGTTTAACTCCCTGCACATGGGGGAGACCGAGACAGTCACTGCCTATAGGGAGCGGGCAGATGACATCCTCCGTCGTCTCGGCAAATCTGCTCCACCTCCTCTGTCTGCGCTCCTTACCATCAAGCGCGGCGCCACCAACGCGTACGCGGACGTCTTCGTGCACTACCCCAAGGACGTCCTCTCCACCATGGCGGCCAAGGGCACCCTTATGCCCTAGGCATACGAGATCTTCCTCCGCACTCAGGAAGCTCGCCAGGAGTCTGAGCTCCATCGCATGGAGGCTCTTGCATCACCTGCCATCGCCTCCCCTGCCGTTGCCTCCGTGGCTTGCCTCCCCCACCGCACTTACCTCATCGCCTTCGGGAAAGAAGAAAAAAATCCGGAACAAGAAAGGCAAGGGTCCACCACAACAGCAACGGCAGCAGTCGTCGACCGGGTCCAGCGGTGGTGGCTCGGTCTGCCACAACTGTGGCCAGCTCGGGCAGGGGTGGTACACGTGCCCTCTCCCGACGGACGAGGCGCGGGTCATCACCACTATACGTCGCTAGCGGGAGCGATGTGTCGCCTTTGCCACCGTCGCTACTGCTTGCCCTGACACTCCGACCTCGTCCAGCGGCTCTGCCAATCCGACAGCTTGGCCTGTCCCGCAGACACCCGCGCCAGAGCAGTATTACTCGCAGCAATACTCCCCACAGCCGTCGGCGCCTCCGCTTCCTTCACCGGCTCAGTCCTCCTACTACCCCGGCTCTGGCGCCGTCACTCCACACTCCATCTACACACCCAAGCCATCTTCTCGTGAGCGTCAGGTGGAGCAGTTCATCGCGCTCCAGCTTGGCCTGCCTCGCCCTCCTCCCAGGGAAGTGCGAGTTGCGTCACATCCTGCCCTCCTGCCCAGCCCTGCATGAGTGAGACTGAGCTGCGGTCGTGTCCCATTTCTTCGTCTGTCTCGTCGCCTCCCGTGGTCTCCTCCACCCCCCTAGTTGACGACATTGCGTGGCTTGACGATTGGCAGTCTCGTCTTGCGCCTCCTTCCACCGCGTCCGCGTCCCCCGCTTGTTGCCATGTGAGCGTTAGCGATCTGGCGGCCCCTGTCCAGGACCCTGCTGACACGTGGATCATCGACTCCGGGGCCACGCATCACATGATGGCCTCTTGTGAGGCCTTCAGTATGCACTGTCGTGTAGGCGATGTCTCTGGTGTCCGCACGGGTTTCGGACAAGTGTTGCCTGTCCGTGGTGTCGGCGTCGTTGATTTCCGTGGTTCTACCAGTGACGTCTTTCTGACCGATGTCCTCTTCGTCCCTGGTCTCGAGCTTAGCCTCCTGTCCGTGACTACCCTTGATCGCATGAGGATGGACGTTATGCACTCGCGTGGTGTCGGCACTGTTTCGTTGTGTATGTCTGGTCTGGTCGTACTGCACGCCACTGCCCGTGGCAACCTGTGGCATGTTCCTCGCCTCTCCTCTTCTCTTCCCGTCTCCTCCCCGTCGGCCGCCACAGGCCATGTGTTTGTCACCAGTACGCTTTCTCCTCAGCACACCCGCCTCTTGCACCGCCGCCTTTGCCACGTCCACTCTGCCGCCATAGAGGGCATGCTCCGCACCCAGCCGGCCAAGGACCTTGACCCGGAGACTTTCCCTCTTCCGTGTCCCACTGAGTGCATTGACTGCGCTCAAGGGAAGATGCACCGGTCCACGTACCCCTTGTCGTCCTCCCGTGCGTCCACCCCTCTCGACCTTCTCCACTCAGACGTCATGGGCCCTCTCCCCACCGAGTCCGTCGGTGAGCATGGCCGCTATGTCCTCACCCTTACGGATGACTGTTCTCGCTACCGCTAGGTCTTCTGCCTCCGGCAGAAAAGCGATGTCGCCCGAGCCATTCAGAACATACTTGTCCTCGCGGAGCGCAAGTGTGGCCGCTCTCTTTGCCGCTTTCGCTCCGATCGCGGTGGAGAGTACATGGGTGAGGCCACGACCTTTCTCGCCTCCACCATGAGACGTCTGCGACCTACACACCCGCCCAGAACGGCGTCTCTGAACGGTGGAACCGTACCATGGCCGACGCCGTCCGTACCATGTGGATGGAATCCGGTCTCTTGGATGGCTTCTATTTTGAAGCCATGGCCTACATGACCTGGGTCTGGAACCAGATTCCCCACGGTCCCCTTCCTCGCCAGTCCATGCCATACCAGCACTGGTGCGGTCGACGCGCTGACCCCCGACCGGCTCGCGTCTGGGGCTGCATGGCCATTGTGTGGCTGCCCGCCCCACAGCGGGGCGGCAAGCTCGCCCCCCGCAGACGCCCCTGCACCTTCCTTGGTGTGTCTCGTCAGTCCAAGGCCTGGCGCTTCTGGGACCCATCTCGGCACTGCATCGTCGAGTCCCGTGATGCCCTCTTCTTCGAGGACCTGTTTCCCCAGGACCACATCCGCTCCGGCTTGTCCGTGTCCCTCCCGTCGCGTGGGGGAGTGGTGAGTCAGTCCTCCGTCCTGTCGCTTCTGGGTGACACATCACTCCGTCCCTGTGCGCCGGTAGCCCCTGTCGCGTCCTCTGGCCCCCACGGGCCAACAGTCCGAGTCGCGTCCGCTGGCCCCTCCGGGCCAGCAGTCTCAGCCGCATCTGCTGGCCCCTCCGAGCCAGATGCCCCCGTCGCGTCCGCAGGCCCCTCTATGCCAACTGCCCCCGTCGTGTCCGCTGGCCCCTCCGGACCAGCTGCCCCAGTCGCGTCCACCGGCCCCTCTTGGCCTGCAGCTCCTGTCGCTTCCGCTGGCCCCTCCGTACCTGCTGCCCCAGTTGCATCCGCTGTGCCCTTCGGGCCGGCAGCCCCAGTCGTGTCCGCTGGCCCCTCCAGCCCAGCAGCTCCTGTCAAGTCCGCTGGACCCTCCGGGCCAGCAGCCCCAGTCGCGTCCGCTGGCTCCCCCGAGCCAGTGGCCCCGTCCGCCTCCGTTGGCCCGTCGGACTTAGTGCCATCTCCTGCCCGACCGCGCTACACACGCCGCCCGGGTGGCAGCCTCTGACCTCGGCCGACAATGAGCGCGCAGGCCGTCGCACCGCGTCCCCTGGCGCCTCGACCCCCTGTGGCTCCACGTGTCTCCTCCACTCCCACGGTCGTCAGTGGGGACCCTGGCACGAAGGCTCTCGGCTTGACCACTTCGGCCATCATCGTAGACGTTCATCCGGGCTCTGCATCGGGCTATGCCATGCTTCATCACGAGCATCAGTGTGCTATCGTGGCTGCACTCGCCCGCATCTCACCTGGAGCTCGTGATGCAAACGCCCTCTTAGTCCGGTCCATAGCACGCCCGGAGGACCCAGCCACCCTACGTGAGGCTCGAGCCTCTGCTGAGGCCTTACATTGGGATGCTGCCTGCGCCGAGGAGCTCGTTGCTATCCGGCAGCACCACGTGTATGACCTCGTCGACCTCCCTCCAGGTCGGAAGGCCACTGGTGCCAAGTGGGTCTTTTGGCGCAAGTAGAAGCCTGACGAGTCCTTGGACAAGTACAAGGCCCGCCTCACAGCAGAGGGGTTTGCTCTGGTCCCTGGGGTCCATTACGACCACGTCTTTGCTCGAGTTGGTCGGTTCTCCACTAGCCTGGCGCTCTTCAGCCTGGTTATCCAGCATGGGTAGGAGTTGCATCAGATGGACGTGAGCAACGCATTCCTCCATGGCTCACTGGAGGGTGAGGAGTTCTACATAGTGTAGCCCCCAAGCTTCGACGACAGCACTGGGAGAGTGTGGCGGCTGCGGAAGGCCTTGTATGGCCTGAAGCAGTCGCCTTGGTGCTGGAACTAAGAGATCAGCAGTACGCTTCTCCGTGGCGGCCTCCAGCGCAGCACCGCTGACCGCGCACTATTCATCAGCCCGCGAGATCAGACCTTCACTGCAGTTCTCGTCTACGTCGACGATCTCCTCATTGCGTCGCCAGACACGGCCGCCATCTAGCGTGTCAAGGACTTGCTACACGCCGCCTACTAGATGAAGGATCTCGGGTCTGCCCGAGTCTTCTTGGGCATGGAGCTCGAGCATGATAGCTCCCAGGGCATCCTACACGCCCACCAGGCTGCCTATGTGCACACCCTGTCCACTCGCTTCGCCGAGGACCTGCCCCTCGTACCTAGTGCATCTTCACCCATGTCACCCGATGGCCTGGTGAAGCTGAAGAATCCCTGACCCTGCTGTTGTGGGGGAGCGAGTTGATGTGACCACGTATCTGCGGGTCATCGGGTTACTGATGTTCCTGGCGACGACAACGCGTCCAGACATCGCGTCCAGACACCGTCAACCTCCTGGCCCAATTCTCTTAGGAGCCGCGTCACCTCCACTTTGAGGTCGCGATCAGAGTGCTGCGCTATGTCGTCTTGACCCCTCAGCAAGGTCACATGTTCTGCCGCCAGCCGTCCGTCATCGCAATGGGCTACACCGACAGTGACTGGGCCGGCAGTCATGACGATAAGAGTTGCACGGGCTGGATCTTTGCGATCGGCGGCACAGCTGTGTCCTGGCGCAGTGGCAAGCAGGATTGCATTACACGCAACACTGCTGAGGCTGAGTACGTGGCCCTTGGCTCAGACGCGTGTGAGAGTGTGTGGTTGCGTCGTCTATTGTCCAAGTTGCGTCAGTTTGTCGCATCCATCACCTTGCATTGTGACAATGAGAGTGCCATGGCCATTGGCGACAATGACGGTGTGCATCACACACGCAAAAAGCACATCAATGTTGAGTATCACTATGTGCGTTCATTGTTGCATGACGGCAGCATCAGCATTGTGTGTGTTAAGACAGCACGACAGCTGGCTGACTTCCTGACCAAGGCACTGAAGGGAGACTCATTCAAGAAGGCTGTGAGTTCAGTCGTCGTGTGTCCGTGAGTTGCCCTCTTCGTCTCTGCATGCGTCTCTGCGTGCCCTGGGGGAGTCTGGATGTTGACCATGTCTCTGCTCGCCCATGTGCACTATGCCTGTGAGTCATGGGGGAGTGTTGGGTTTTGCGCATGTCTCATTGTGCTCTGTTGTGTCCTCCCGGCTTGTGTACATCGGCGTGCAGATGACTGACGGCGAGACTCGGCGGTGATGGTGTGTTGTCCAGTGGAGCCGACGCACGCTGAGGTCTACTCGCAGTTTGCTGGAGCCTCCTCTCTCCAGCGACGTGTTCAGCTCCATCGGCAGGCCTCCTCAGCGGTCGTGCTGCTTGCGGTCACTGTCACCGCAGTTGCTGTCAGCATGCGTCTAGCGCGTCCCATCGCATCTTCATCGTTATGCTCAGCCTAGTGGCTTTGTTGCATGTTGCATGGCCCTGTTCGGCATCATGGACCATCGTAGGCACTACCTGGGTTCAGGCAGCCATAACTCCTTGCTACTGTTTTTCTAGCTGTTTCTGACCGCACGACTGCGTTTGGAGCGTTGGTGTTATGGTATGGTCCAGTTTTCAGGCAAAACGGACGACGCCCGGGTTTTGGGCTGTCGGCTGTCTGGGAGGGCTCACCGAGAAAACCTGCCTCCCAAAAAACAGGTCTATTTCCTGATTGGCTGGTTAGTTGAGTAACAAGCTCTACAGAGCTGGGGGGGGGCTAGAACTTGGAGGGGTCTCCCATTGTTGTTCATTCTTCATTCCTAACCAGTTACTTTCAGTTTTCAGCTGTTTCTGGCGCTAACTCTGGCGCACGCATTTCTGAGTAACAAACCCAGAGCTTCCAGACTTCGACTCTAGAGCAGCAGACTGAGGGGGCAGCTGACTTAAGCAACGAGCGTGGAAGCCCGCACGCTGCATCAACAACGCTGCTGTCCCAACCTGCTGCCTAGGTTTTCGAGCTATCTCAACTTTATTAAAACACGACAGTGTGCTCCTTTATGAATCTTTTCCACATACTCCGCAACTACAGTGGCAAGTACCTTGACCAATGCACGAATGCTCATTGTCTTGGATGGTAACCTCGTCACCCCTCCCCCTCACCTTCCCCCCAAACTGTGCTCGCATCCATTGATTTCCACATACTGCGTGCGTTGTAGCTAGCAAGGGTCTCTGAAGTCGGTCAGTGTACGTTGCATGTCACGTCGACCATCGAGGCTTGGGCAACACAACACCTTTGGGCCCCTCCTGCAACATGCTATGGCGCTTGTCGGTATTCTCGCACCGGGTGAGTTTTGGGCATGGGGGTACCGTACATATTTAGTCGCAGCTCTTGTTGCTAGTATGCCCTCATTTCCGCCGCATGGCGGCTTCAACCTCGCTCAGTTTGCCGAGTGTAGATTGTCAAACAGATTAACCGATGCGTACTGTTTGCAGGCAGTTGTCTCTTGGACCTAGCTAGGTGGATCCGATGGCGGTCCATCCAACTGTCGATCATGTTCGCTCCATCCATACCCGCTTGTTTGCCGAGTGGGATGAAGACATGCGAGAGTGTGATGAATGGGGTGCGCAACAAGAGCTGCACTGATGGCATCCATGACCCCGGGATCCCCTGACTCGTGACCCGTGACGTAAAAAGGTAACAAAGCTGTGTGTTTCCATCCTGAATGGTATCACCCACCAAACAGTACGTCCAAAATCCGTGCCATGGACCGTCCCGCGTCTTGGCTAGACTGCTCGCTAAGCGCACGTCCCTCCACAACCATCGTGCACCGAAGAAGGTGAAAGAGCCATCAAGGATTCGGATGTTGCCTACAAAACCATGTGCTATCCTTCCCAGAATGTGCTGTACACTTGGAATTGTTGATTCTCTTGTTTTTGATGCAGCCCCCTCCGACGAGGATGACGACGGACCTGACGGGGCCCGGTTAGAGGGTCACGGAGGTATAGAGTTCGAGACCATGGAGGAGGGCCGGTGCGCCATAGGAGACCATGCATTCCAACAGCTATTTCATTGAAATGGGAGCGCTGGGAGCCCGGCCATACAGTGGCGTGTTGTCCCAACCGCAAGAGGGAGGGATGCGAGTGGGTCGTTTGCGTGCATGAGCAGCAAGTCCCACATATGCGCAGTTTTGTCTCACGTGGAGGGTCACAGATGCACAGCGGGTTAAATGAAGGGAAATTCTGCGTGCACAACAAGGTGGGTCCTAAAACGCATCCGAGACACGGTGGCACATGACTCCACCACAGACGCCAAAGCACTGTGTGCCGTCATTGAAGCACTGACTCATGAATAAATTGGTTGAGAGTTGACATCAAAGGCACGGGACAAGGCGCAGAATTAGGTGATGGGAAAGAAAGAAACCTCTCAGCTCCTCTTCCCCACTTACTTCGCCACTGTGAGGTTTCATTAATCTATTCTTGAAAATGCACATTTTCCCCTTCATTCCGCACGTGGATTTCATTCATGTTCATGCATCCTTATGCATGTGCAACTCATAAGGGTGGACCCAAAGAGTATTGCGGTGGTGGAGGAGCAGCACAAGAAGTTTTGA
This sequence comes from Penium margaritaceum, assembly GCA_023375785.1. Lineage (NCBI taxonomy): Eukaryota > Viridiplantae > Streptophyta > Zygnematophyceae > Desmidiales > Peniaceae > Penium > Penium margaritaceum. The sequence continues at coordinate 46,194 of SZWC01004190.1, forward strand.
CTTTGCTTTGTGGTGCCCGGGGCTTGCCGTATGGCATAGCTGCACGTAAGGTGCATCGTCACTCTTGACGTCTTTGAAGAACGGGTACAAGTAACTGTTGCTTCCCGGTTTCTGACGGCAATAACAACATCCCCATGGCATACACCATCATCATCCAGGAGGACGAGGATAACTGAGGCTAGTTCCTGCTCCAACTTGCAAATGCATACCGGATACCACACAAGGGTGGAACAACGGTCATTGATGACCGAGGTACCGGCCTCCTTGCCTCCGTGGATAAGCTATCGCCATGCGCATTGCAGAGGTATTGTGTTTTCCATATGAAGGAGTGCATCCATGTGACCTAGAGAAAAACAGCAGTAGACTACAGCATACCTCCCAGTTAACTCGAGAACTGTTGGAAAGGTAAACGTTGGTCTGTTTCATTCATCCAGATCAAAAGAAAAATCTGCAAAAATCTTCTGGCGTCTGGTGAATACATAAGAACGCAAGGACTGCGATAAGCACAGCCTTGAGTTGATGGAGACGAATCCTGGGGTATACACCTACGTCTTTGGCCGAGGATCCGGGGGCGGAATCTGGCTGTTGTGTTAGAGCCACTTCCACAGTTCGCCGGGCTATTGGGGGCACATGGTGATTAATGTTGCAGAATCTTTGAACGCAAGCATCATCAAGGCAAGGAGGCTTTTCCATTATGCAAGTCTCTATCCATTCACGTGGAAACATTTTGTAATGCTTAGGCAGCTAGCCTATGATACACTCATGGGTAACGAGAATGAAAAGAAGTGGGCGACGACACTGGGAACGGCCCTACAACACAAATGCTTGACGGCCGGAGACTATGAGGTGATGCATATCAACGACCTCATGGCGACAGTCACGAGGAGCAAGGATGTGCCATGAAAATTGGATTACCGAATGAGGAAGTGCAGCTGCGGCCGTTACCAGGGATTTGGCATCCCCAGTGTCCAAATTCATGCAGCGCTGTTCGAGAACAGAGTCACATCAGTTTATTACATTTACATGGCATACAACATTGCCGCGTGGAAGCGTTCCTACATCCATCCCATGCCTGAAGTCAGCCTGAAGGCGTTGAAGCTTGCGCCACCAAAACCAGGCCGTGAGGGGGAGCCTCCTCGACCAAGATCGCATGCACATGGAGACTGTGCCGTGGGAAGACAGTAAGATAATCGCAAGCGGTGAGGCAATCCTCTGTGCGCCAATAACATATTTTGTCGGTGCAACGGGAAGGGCCACTTGAAGAGTCACTACACAAACTCAATCGGGCCAATACCATCGTAGATGACTATAGGTCGCATTGCTCAGCTACATGCCCAGCACGTTGCTGCAACCCCTCTCATGAAAGGTGCAGCATGGCTCATCATGGCTACGGCTGACATGGATGCACCAGCTCCTGCTAGCACAACATCGGGAGCTGCAATCCCAACAAAAACTGTTGTCACACAACTGAAGTGGACCACGTTGGTGTGAGCTCAATCTTGACTAGACCATTGTAGTTGAGGAGCAGGCAAAAGAGAGGAGGAAGAGAAGGAGTACAAAGAAGAGTACAAGGGAGGAGGACAACATCCATGCGGTCTTGGTGGCTAGGCTAGGTCCCGTGGATGACCGCACAAGTGAGTGGATTGACTCCGAGACCTTAGACAAGGAGTACGACACAAACGAGGAGACCAGTAGGATAAGGCATGAGGTTGAGGAGGTAGATTTTAGGCATCATTATGCCATGGAACAGGATCTTGTGACAGAGATGGGCCTTCCAGACCTTTATCTCGTGCCGACAAAACTGTACTCTGTGAGGGTAACTACTTGTTTCACCATTGCAACGTGCTTCTGTTGTACGCATTGGTTCTTACCACTCCAAGTACCCTACTGCTTCATGATTTTGACTTTTTAAATAATTTTCGGGGTGTAGTCGTGATTCGCCCTCTTTTTCAATTGTTTTTGGTATTTGTTTTGGGCGAAATTAGTTCAGTAAGTTGTCTTTTTTTTTTCTGCATGCAAGCGGCCTGTTTCATGTTTTGGAGCGACCGATTTCTGGTGTGGGTGCCCTGTCGCCACCGGAAATCGAGCGACCGCGTGACCTTCGGAGGTCGACACGATCGCACTTTGGATTTCGTGCGGCAGCCAGGGTCAAACGAGAATGGGGCAATTGATAAATTGTATTCGTTTTCCACACAATAACATTCTGTTTGTAGCCAAATAAAAGAAATCGTTGTCCCTAAATAATTATTCAACATCAAAATCAAGAAGCAGTATAGCATTGCGCATTGTTCCAAGCTTTGTATTTACATGTTTTCTATGTTTGTTCTCCCATTGCTCGGAGGTGCATAAGGCTTTCCTACTCATTCCGTTGCAACTTCGTACAATCTTAGGCAAACCAAGGACAATGAGTGGTGTTTCTATTGGGGTGTTGTTTAGGTTGCAATGCCTCAAAGTGGGGAGATGTGAACATGGTCAGATTTCATGTGGCAAGGCCAAGGAATTGTTCTGCAATGCTCTTGAGTGCGTAGCCGCCTACCCATCCACAGCTTGTGATGTAATCCGTTGGGAACACAATTTGCAAGTACATGTGCAAGAGTGGATTTCTTCGTGTGATCTCTCCCTAGTGCTTTACTTTTGGAAAAGATTTATTACAACTCGTTTGTTCAATCATGATTATGCTTCAATTGCATGTACTTAAACTTGTTACCATTTGGAAATGTTAGACATCAACCTTACAAAATGCACTAAGATGTTTCCACAATGTTTTACTCATTTGTGAACCGATGTGGAAAACTACAAATAACACCCATACTTTAATTGAATTTACAAACAATTCATCAGATGAACATGAAGCACGTAGTTTCCTACAGTCTAGACAACAACGTCAGTCCTCCTCCACCACAATAAGTGGTGATGGTGAGTTTGTATCGAGCCCAATGAGAGTTTACTATTACATAGAGTAGGAATCCAGCACGTAATCGCAAGGGGCAACACTATTTGACATTACTTTTGTTTTTCAGGGAACAACATCTCATCCATCGTATAACTTCTCATAATGTCTAAATCGTCAGAAGAAAACTTTCACCTAGCCTAATAGGGTTGCATGCATATTGTTGAAAGAAGCTTCTCATCATGCCACTAACATGGAGGCAACATAGAAAGATTATGCGATAATCCGTGCAGAATATGTTAAGACAACTACGTAGTTTGGACATGATACTATACTGGCAAATGAAAAGATCATTCATTTGAGTTACAGTTTTGTATAAGTTGTTGAGATTTACCAGTGTCACTGGCCAGGTTCTCCTTGAAAGGTTTAAAATCATATTTGGGAATTTTTTTAGGTTTGAAGCTCATGTCCTCACAAGAGAGGAAGAAATAGATGAGTGCTACTCACTGGCAGCCTGTGACCCTTCAACTGCCAGTGGCCCTTCAGCTTCCTGGTGACCTTTCACCTTCCTAGACGCCCTTCAGTGGCCTGAAGAGCTTAGAAAACACCTAGGAGGTTATGCAACCACCTAAGTGGTTATGTAACCACCTAGGTGGTTATGCAACCACCAAGGAGTTGGTGCAACTCCCTTCAACCTCCCAGCCAGTAGCATCTGAAGGGGGACCCGCCTCAAGACTACTTTCAGGACCATCGAGTCACTCAGTCAGTATGCCTTCAATTGTGAACACTAGCAGCTGTCCATTAAACACTCCAAGCTCTTCAACCCAGATCTCCAAGTGTCGCCTCTAGCACTTGGACCTTGTACATTATACAACATACATCGTCACTAACGTTCCTTAGTGGGAAGGCATCTAGGGCAAACATTCTGTAGTTCAAGCTACATTCACGTTCAGTCTCTAGCACTTGGTGCGCTACTTAGCCTGTAAAGCTACAACATCTAATGCTACTACGCGTCTGGTTTCCAGACTCAGCGTGAGTAACCTGTGTGGATTAAGATATTTGTACATACTTCTCAATGTGATGTGTATGAGTATGTACTAACAACTTGTGTGTGCTAAATCTCGTGTCTAAGTGTGCTTTCACACACAAATGCTTAGTTTTCTTGACATGGTATCAGAGCAAGGTGCAAGCACCATGGATGAAGTGGAGGACTTCTAACGCCTACAACAATAGATGACACAATAAGTGCAAGCACCATGGATGAAGTGGAGGACTTCTAACGCCTACAACATCAGGCATTCACGCAAGGAATGTGACTTGATCAAGAGCAGAAGCAAGCAAAAATATCTACACTAGCCACACAGTATGCACAGCAAATGGAACTACTCCGCATAGAGTTTGAAGCTCATAATATCCAACGTTGGATCGACTTTATCCGTCAGATGGAGGAATTAGACATGCGTAGACAGCATGAGAGTCTATGACGGCAGCAAGCCGTAGAGACATTGACTGCGACCAGGAAATATGCACAGCAGATGGTCTCTCAGTTACAAGAAGAGGCTCAACCTCGCATCAATAACTTGATGCAACAGCACGCACAAGCAGATACTCCAGAAAACCTTAATCCAGTTCAAGCGGCTCACCTTGCAGTAGCTCATCCTACTGCAGCCCAATTTGCAGCAGCTCAGCCTGCAGCAAGCAACCTGTTTGCATTTGTCGGAGGAATACATCTCTTGCCTCCGGCCTCCTATTCCCCAGAGCTAGTGAGCATGCCACCTATCTCCCACACCATGCATGTAGAAAAAATCAACACAGAAATGTTCAAAAGTGAAGACTTCTCCTACTGGGCATTCAACTTTGAAGCAGCGATCCGACCAGAAACTGTGGCAGTTCTTCAGTTGACAATGCACACCCCAAGACCTCGGCAGCCCACTAGATTTCCTCAAACAATACAACTACTACAACTTCATGGCATACTCAGTCCTCCTCAAAAGCGTGGTTCCACGCATCCAAAAAGCTCCCTGCATGTACAAAGACACGACCGAACCTGCTTACTGCGCATGGCATTACATCAAGCCACAGTACCAAGCCATCAACTCCACCTAGAAATCTTACCTTCTTATAGAAAAATCTCACATCCACACCAGCCAGGTCAACGACAACGTTGATCTCTACATCAACAGTGCAAAAGATTTTTGCGACCAGCTCGCTGTCACAGACTCACCGCTTCCAAAAGCCCTCTTCGTATCCTTCATCATGAATGGCCTTGGCGACGAATGGAGAGATGTGAATCGCATACTCCACTACACCGCTTTGACTCTACAATGTTACTCCAGGAACAACATTACAACCAGCTGGAACAATACCATGAGCAAGCACACTATGGCTCCAAGATGTCCTCAGAAATAAAGGACAATTTGTACTCTGCCAAAAGCTCATCACCATCATTTTCACCATCGTTCACCACGATCCAGAGAAGGATGTCATCATCAATTCCCCAACGAACATCGCCAAACACTGCATCTCTCGTCTCTGGCCCCCAAAACTTCAGGCAACGTCCTGTAATCACGTGAAGATGTTGTAGCAGCAAGGGACACATTGAGAAGGATTGCTGGAAGCGATAACGACATCGGTAGGACAGAGAAGGCTTCAAACCATCAAGGCATGTACCGCGGCAACAAGGCGCACAGACCAAACAACAAGCCCTCCAAGTCATAATCAAGGACGAGCAGCAAACGGAGAAGCAAAAGGATGAAGGCAATCCCAACAACACCAAGGAGGCAGTGGATGAAGTGGGATAGAAGCATGGTTTCTCCTGCGACGTAAACCTTTATGCAGCTGAAAAGATGCAGCTTCTATGACACCCGGATAACTTTTACTTGGACTGAAGAAGCAACGAACACATCACCTACGACACCTACACAAGCTGAGGCCGTATCCAAAAACTTCTATGGTGACGGTGGAGAACATGGCAGAACTTCCAATCAACGGCATCGCAGATCTCAAAGCTCATGCACACAACAAAATTGACGTCACCATCAATGATGTGCTTTATGTCCCTAGCATATCGCGAACCTCGTCTCCCGGGCAAAACTGATGATGAAAGGACTACGCTTCACCACAAGAGACATGGACCTCTTCGTCACCACGAAATTCGGCAACATCGCAACGCAGGTATCTTTACCTTGGACATATCAATGATCACCAGCTCCAACTACTTCTCTTAAACAAACCCATCGATGGCCTCACCATCGTCAAGGATTATCAAGGTCATCCCTGTGAACCTTGCTTCAAGTCAGAGCTGGCGCGCCAATCCTTCCCTCCAGTGACAAAAACACAATTTTCAAACAAGCTACACCTCGTCCACATGGACATCTGGCCACTCATCAAATTCTCACCTAAATACACGTATTCTGTGATCTTCGTCAACGATGCCACCAAGTACATGTGGACATATCCTCTCATCAGCCGCGACGCACTCCATGAAACTTTCAGTGAGTGGTTCCCACAAGTGGAACGTGAAGCCATGACCAAGTTGTAGATTCTCCGCTCAGACAATATTGGCGAGTTCACCAGCAAAGACTTTGTCGCTCTACTCAAGGAGCAAGGTATCAAACAACAGGAAACAAAACCATATATCCCGTGATAGAATGGAGTGGTGGAACGATGCAATTGTATGCTTGAGGAGATGCTAGAAGCAATGCTGCTCTCAGCACAGCTTCAAGATTCGTGGTGGCCAGCAGCACTCCAACAAGCAACGTGGGAAAAAATCGACTACCAACAGCGAGCCTCCCAAAAACAACAACTCCATACGGAGCATGGCACAATTAAAAGCCTAAAATCAGTAGCCTTAGTACGTTCGGCTGCGTGGCACTCTACCACGTTCCTAAAAGAGCGGCGACATAAGCTTGATGACAATGCTGCATATGGGATCTACATCAATCAAAGTAAAATGTAAAAGGCATGGGTCTTCTACGACATCACAACCCGCCACTGCATCAGCACTTGCAATGCCGTCTTCTACGAGAGCCTAACTTAAAAGACATGGACTGGGACAAAAATGGGGGAGTCAGAGACAACTGCTCAGCATAAACAATAGTCCCTAGCAGAGGTGGAGAAGCAAGAACTCACCAAGACAGGGCTGCGGTAGCGACATGATAAGGAAGTGGAGGCGACAGAAACCACTGCGATGCACAAAAACAGCCATCGCCTTGTACTCGAAAAACAACCTAATGAAGGAGATCAGCGAGTAGGGACTCCTCTGATCAAGGATGCCAAGAATCGACGTAATGGGAGGGGGCTCCGGGAATCCTCCACCGACCAGCACAATCCAGAGCTCAGGTACTTCCTGAACCTCCTACAGCAACTCGGAGACATCGACATAATAGCACCAACAACATCTCTTATAGCCTGCACTATCCATCAAGAGAAAGAAACTTTTCACGCATGTTTTCTTACTAACACTCTCGCAGCTCTGACGACGGCCAACGACCTACCTCTGGAAACTTCCAACATCATTGAGGCACTGTCTTGCCCTCATGAAAGAAGTTGGAGGCCAGCAGTTGACTCTGCATACAACATTCTCATTACCCAGGGAACGTAGGAACTCGTCAAACTTCCTCCACGGTAGCGGACTGGTGGAGTAGAAAAGGTCTTTCAAGTGAAGACCAAAGCAAACGCAAGCCTCGACAAGTTCAAAGCTCATCTTGTTGCAAAAGGCTTTACATACATACCCGGGAAGGACTCATTTGACATCTACTCTTTAGTGATTTGCTACACTACAACGTGAATGATGCTCACCCTTGTAGTAGTGAATGATTGGGAGATGTTGGTGCTCGACGTCAACAATGCAATTCTTAAGAGCAAAATGGACACAGCAATCTACATGAAGCAGCCAGAGGGACATGATGATGGTACTACACAAGTTTGCAAACTTGTCAAAAGCCCCTATGGGCTGAATAAAAATCTCCTCCTCAAGTACCAAAAACTACAAAACATCCTTGACAATGTCAATTTTATAGCTTCATTCTATGACAACTGCCTTTTTCTGCACCAAGACTCATCAACATCATCACCAAACTACTATGCCCTCATATATGTTGACAACATCCTCGTCATCGGACGCAACAAAGACATTACAAGAGCAGCAGGAAAGGCAATGGCAGCAGGAATCAATATCAAAGTCATGACAGGCGTGAGCTTCTACATTGGCACGAACATCGATCGCAATCGCCATCGATCGCAGGTTCGCACCATCAGGTTCGCACCATCAGGTTCGCACCATCGATCACAATCGCGCAATCTCGGTGTATGTTTGCAGCTCGAGACTGATGGTTCGCACCATCAGTCTCGAGCTGCAAACATACACCAAGAAAATCGTTAAATGTTTCAACATTGCCAAAATCTTCTACTGCACTCCACTATCACTCCAACCAATTCCACCGGAGCAAAGTGATCAAGGTCCTCAGGATGAAACAGCCTATCTCTTGCGCGTCGCGTCCCTTATGCATGCAACAAGAAATACTCAACCTGACCTACAGTTCGAAGTCCGATTTCTGGCTTCCTACAACAAGAATAACCCCAAGATAACATGTAAGGAGTTGACTCGTACCCTACAATACTTCAAAGCAACATCTATGTTACATCTCATTTTCGGTACCGACACTTCTCTACAGCTGCAGTGCTCCAATAACGCCGACTTCAACGAACAACCTCATGATCGCTACAGCATTACATGCTACATTTGCCTGCTCGGAGGCGCGATAATCTCCTGGTCCAACAAGAAGTAGATTCACGTCACACTTAGGAACTCCAAGGCAGAATATGTGACCACAACAAAAGCAACGCAAGAAACTACCTATCTGCAAAACCTCCTCAAAGAGGTTGGTTTTTTGCAAAAGGGACAACCGCCCTTGATCGTAGACAACCCGTCTACAATCAGCCTTGTTAACTCAATACAATTCAACGGTCTCACCAAGCACATCAGCAATAAGGGACACAGGATCCGTTCAAAGGACCTCAATATCACCGTCAGTCTTCTCTTCATTTGCAGAAAAGTAACTCACAGATATTCTCACAAAATGCCTCAACAAAGGAAAAATATGCTCTCTCCATCCGGCAAATCAAGCTTTATGAAGAAGGACCACTTACCTCCGCTGCATTGCTCATGTACGACCGAAGTGACCCGTACACTGCGCTTGGGATCCCGAACTCATACATTGGGCAAACTCGCTAGCGCATTGCCTCTTCCAAACTTGGGATCTCAAGATGTTGGCAAACATGACGCCCCTCATTAGAGGAATCGCCTGCTCAATCCTCGAAGAACATTGAGCATCCCATTCTGACATGACCCCATCGCCAGAAAACCTCAACGTGGGGGGTTTGCCCGCGAAAGTGGACATCGCGACTCAAAATTGCCTTATGGGGAGACAAGACAACTGAGCCACATTTTGTGGCATTTATGGTGGAGTTGGGATCTTTCATTGAGCCACTTAGTGCCTCTCAAGTCAAAGGGAGTACTCTTACGGTCACTATTTTGGAGGTAGTAGGAACCCCCAGCAGCCTCCTGCCACAATACAGTTAGAAGAACCACTTGAGGCAATTTTCCACCTAATTGGCAACGTTTAAGCTCAAATGAAACTGCTTGGGGCGTTTATCGCAACTTCACGATCAAGTGATTCCAAGAAAACATGAAACTCACTCGTGTCGTGATCCAGGACTATTCAACCTGCGTGGCAAATTGCGCACTCCACCCTGGAAAACCACCAGCAGATCCAATGGCCACAAGCGACTGCTCGCCAGCTTGCCTGCCTGCGATCGATGGCCCCGGTGGACCGGCGGGTGGCTCGTGACCGCCGGGTGGCTCGCGAATGGTTGCCTTGTCGCCCGACCATCGCGCGACGCCCCTCGCAATTTTAAAGGAAATTGCAAACTTCACTCTTCCAACGAGTCTTGTGAGGATCGTAGTATTTTTTGATTTGCAAAGCAAGGAGGGGACCTGTTTGCACCTCCCCACTCGCTTTGCAGCTTCCAGTGCACATCGTTGGAAACTACAAGGCCCTAATTTCACAGCCATCACCATGCGCTATGCACCATTTCACTTTAGGTACAAATTTTGCTTCGTTTTCTGCGGCAACCACGAAAATGCCCTCCTCCTCCAAAATCGACCCTTCTTATGCCAAATATCTGCATAGCCCCAACGCCATCTCTTCTGGAGCATTTGTTTAGTGGGGAAGCTTTTCACCATGTCGTATGCAGGCTTTCTGAACCTCCTCATCTTCCCCTCCTCTGGACCAACTCTCTTCACTTCCTCCATCTCTCCTTCCCACAATGACCTCCATGTCAACAACCTCCTCTTCCTCATTGAGAATAGAGATCCTCAATTTTCTCTGACTCTAACATTCTCGACCATCTTTGACTCAAGGGGGGCGTTGAGATTTACTAGTTTGAGTGGCCAGGTTCTCCCTAAAAGGGCCTAAAATCTTACGCGGAAAGTTTGTGAGGTTTCAAGCTCATGTCCTCACAAGAGCGAAAGAGAGCGATGAGTGCCACTCATTGGCAGCTTGTGATTGTTCAGCTGCCAGTGGCCCTTCAGCTTCCTGGTGACCCTTCACCTTCCAAGATGCCCTTTAGCTGGTTTAAAGGGTTGTGCAACTACTCAGGAGGTTATGCAACCACCTCGGTGGTTATGCAACCACCGAGGAGTTTGTGCAACTCCCTGCAACCTCCCAGGCAGTAGCATCCAATGGGGGACCTGCCTCAAGACCACTTAAAGGACCATCAAGTCACTCAGTCAGTATGCCTTCAATTGCCAACACTAACAACCGTCCATCAAGCACTCCAAGCTCTTCAACCCAGATCTCCAAGTGGTGCCTCCAGCACTTAGACCTTGTATATTGTACAACATACATCGTCATTAAGGTTCTTGAGTGAGAAGGTGTTCAGGGCAGACGTCCTGTGGTTCAAGCTACGTCCAAGTCCTATCTTCAACACTTGTTGCGTTACTCAGCCTGTACAGCTACAACATCTACGACTACTACTACTAGGCATCTAGTTTCCAGATTTAGCGTGAGTAAGGTGCATGGATTTGGATCCTTGTACATATTTCTCCATGTGATGTATGTGTATTAGTATGTGCTAACTACTTGTGTGTGCTAAAACTTGTGTCTAGGTGTGCTTTCCCCCATAAATGTTCAGCTTTCTTCACATTGATGATGCTCGGCCTTTCGATATCTGGCACAAATACAAAACAACGGGTTCTTATTCTACACGACACAAAATACCTCAACATGGTATAGGCTCGGGACCTGACTTGGACTTCGATTCCGAAGTTGAAACCTTGAGTTCAAAATATGGAGCTCTAAGGTTTTTGCTACCAACAGCCAGGCCTCACAGCTTGCCTTTCTGGATTGCTTGCATGTTGCGAGGGTCTTGCAAGTGCGGCTAACAGATGTTGGATCTCTGCTGAGGTTCATACAAGAAACCAAGTCTTACTTCGAGGGGAAAAATCATGGGCAGAACACAAATCTGTCACAAATACAAACCTGGCCAAGTAATTGGACACAAATATAGAAAGCTAGGCCTGAACTTTAAAATTAGGTCACATAACAATACGGTATGTTGCAGACATACAACAAATCTCCATATACAGAGGGCAAGGTGCAGATGATATGACAAAATCATATGTAAAAAACACACCAAAAGAGGAACATTTTAGAGATAAAGTTCGAAAATTCTTGACATTGCCCCTAAAAAAGGGGGACATCCTGAACATGAATAGACTTAACTTCCAATACGAGAACACGAGTACAGGCCACTAAGAAATTGGTGGCTTGGACCATACCCACGATTCCCATGGCTGAGGATAGTTCGTTGGTCTAGTCCTCAGACGGGACTTTCCCCAGTTCTATGCAATCTCTTCAAGGGTCGTCGGAGATGCGGCCCATGATGGATGTTCATGGCCCCATTCCTTGTTGTGTACTACAAACTGGACCCACTCCTCCTTCAATGGGACCCATGCATGATGCACCCCATTAGATCCAGCATGGGAGTACTCCATCCACAATGTTTTGCGCCTTTTTTAATTCCATCACCGTCCATGTCGATGCAACCTGTTGTCACGGTTCAAGATAGGTGGATAGTTAACGTGCAAAAAACAAAGACAACTTAGACATGGGAGCAATTTAAGTACGTAAGACATTGCCTGATGATAGTGCAAACCAGTACATTAGACAAGCTTGTAACTCAAAATGTTACGTCATGGATGCTAGAGATCAAAGTGCAAACCTTGTTCAAGCACTTGTCGTATGGATTAGAAAGTATAGCTAGAATGTTGTTCGAGCAAATTGTACCTACCCACGCCCACGTCATATCGGGAAAAATTATCTATACACTTGAATGGTTGTTTTTCGACCGTGCTGCACTAGCAACATCATTTATGCCGGTGATGGACGGTCCCATATCCTCCGTTGGGTGCAAGAGTTTTCATGAGGCTACCGTCTGTTTTCGGTGAGGACTATCGATGTGGACCAGTCTGTTACGGTGGAGATTATCAACCACGTTCCGTCATACTAGTTTGAAAACGTTACCAAAAACTAAGCGGTTGTAATAACAAAACTAACATGCAAACATATTGGACACACTTTCACATCACCACGACGACGTGCAACATTTGTAGGGTCATGTTTCGTTTGTTGAGCAATATCATACCATACGAGTGATGAAAATGCTTTGTCCACATGGGCATCCGTAAACCTTAACCCTCGACACTTGGTTATATTGAGAGGGGCAACACAGTGATACGTTAAAGATGAGGTTGACCTGTAAATGAATTAGAAAATGGGGGAAAAACAGTGGTATATTTTTCTATTGGGGGCGACGTACCAACAATCCTCATTATCGTGTCTTGTTGAAGATGGTCGGCCAAAAATGGGGACGACTTGGAGTTAGGCGCTAGTTCTAGCTGGAATACAAAGTTTTGAATGGTGGATTCTGATCATGGTAATTTCTTGTGATAGAAACTTATCATGGTTTGGGTTGCCCCCTATGGAAATCAACTTCATGTACACACTGGTGTAGGTTCTAGCTTAGGGTTGTTGTAGAAAAAAGGTCAGATGAAAATACCAGCTCAAAACTAGCAACGAGAAAGGAAAGCTGATATCACAGAAAAGGGAAGCCTATGTATATGAACGATGTAAATGGTCATAAAACCAAAATTCAACCAAAACTCAACTTAGCATAATCCTCTAATGCCGCTAAACTTGTAGCCATTGAAGGTTGTTTGGCTAGCAATGCGTATGTATGATATTTGCATATTCGTATACAGTAATTAACACGAAATCTTTAATTACTATTTTTTCATCCTTTGAATTGCAAAGGTGTGCACAAAAAAAATATATCATGGTGTTTGTAATTCTTTATGATAGTGTGATGTAGTTGCATTGTAACCCTTTCTAGATCAGTTTAATGGAGCACAAAGATTAGACGTAAAATTCCATAAAGACATTTTGACAATCAATTATCCTTCAAACTAATTTGTTGCATCATGTGAGGTTTTCCTTTTCAACATATAATGTGTGAGAAACAAACCTCGTTAGAAAACATACAAAAGAACACCTTTGGGATTCATGCTTGTTTTATCCTGTTAGGGAAGTACTAAGTTTTAGACTTACAAGAGGGCAAATAGATCTGCGCCGAAGACTTGAAAACTCGCCACAAGACGAGGTGATGACTGAGAAATGCATGCATTACTCGAGAAAAAAAAATCTTCTTTTTTGTGACGGTCATCAATGATGCATGTTTAGATGCGAAGGCAAGTCTGGCACACATCCTACTCCCTCTGTCTCTCTCTCTCTCTCTCTCTCTCTCTCTCTCTCTCTATCTATCTTTCTCTATCTCTCTCTCTCTCTCCTCTCTCTCTCCCTCTCTCTCTCCCTTGCTGCCTTCATCGCTTTCTCCCTCCTACTCTCTCTCTCTCTCTCTCTCTCTCT